>JARGCV010000112.1:12427500-12692500 GCA_034064705.1 Bothrops alternatus | reverse complement strand
TGTTGATTAATATTTTCAGTTTTTATTTTCATTATACATAGGCTGCAACTCTATACTGAGAGGTGGAAGTAAATACTTTAGGTGCAGACTGACTGTTACTAATGGGGAGCTCTTGTTTAATTACTTTCCTGCTAAGTAAGACAGTTTTTGAACTTGCCATTCTAGTCTATGCCAACCCTAGTATATGCCTGTATTAAGAAGAGAAAAAGTTATTTGGCAACCAGTAATTCACATCACTGTGCTTTCAGGATTCAACCTGCAAATAAAAGGGTCTGTGTATCCAATATTAAATTACTTACCTAGTCCAATTTAGCTCTTTCATTCAACTTAACCAAACATTTTTGGTGTGTTGCTAATAAAATAAACTTATTTATAGACCAGAACAAAACAAATCCAAGCTTTTCCTACTGAGATTATAAAAAGATAGAAACATTCATAGTTTTTTTTTTTAATTTTAGATATCCTAACAGGGCTGATCACCCTGATACTGTGTTTCCCCCAAAATAAGCCCTAATGCGTCTTTTGGTGCCATATATATATATATATATATATATATATATATATATATATATATATATATATATATATATATATATATATATATATATATATATATATAAGACCGAGTCTTATTTTCAAGGAAACACTGTATTATACATTCTGGAGAGGAAGAAATGTATAACAATGCAACCACTTCCCATTGTTTTTAAAAGCAAAAGGGCCACATTTTTTCACATGTCAATTCAAAGGAGAGTTTTCTTTCAGTTTTTGCCATCAACTTGAAGATATCTACACTCAAAATATGTACGATATAATATTGTTTCTCAAACTCAACAACTTTAAGAGTATGGATTTCAACTCCAAGAATCCTCCTAAGCTGGCTGATGAATTCTGTGAGTTTAGGGCTAAACCTCTTAAAGCTGCTGAAATTGAGAAACACAAAAATACAAAAAGAAATTCAGAAGAAGAGGAGATCAACCTATTCTCCAAAGCACTGAAGGCAGGACAAGAAGCAAAGGATGGAAACTAATCAAGGAGAGAACCAGCCTAGAAGTAAGAGAAATTTCCTGACAGAGCAATTAATCAGGGGAACAGAAGTTTTGGGTGCTCCAACACTAGAGGTTTTTAAGAAAAGATTAGACAACCATTTCTCTGAAATTGTATAGGGTTTCCTGCTTGAGCAGGAGGTTGGACTAGAAAACCTCCAAAATCTTTTCCAACTCTATTATTCTGATATATACAGAAAATAGATACATACAATGATTTCCCAAGATAAATTTTCCAGGACTCTTTGAATGGCTACTCATATCTAAATACAATAGGTCAGACACTATCTTTTAGCAGATGAACTAAATGGCACCTTGTACATTTTGTTCCATAGATCTCAGAATCCTTCAGAATTCTGCCAACCTTAGAGCTGGGCTTTTCATATTATCTTTATAATCTTTGACTGTGATTGTGTGTTGTGTGAGTGAGGTAGGTTGCTTGGTTTTTATGCTGTAAGTTAGTGATTTTAACTGATTTTATATTATGTTTTTTATACTTGTATTGTTGTTGTGAGCCACCCTGAGTCTTGGGAGAAGGGCGGCATACAAGTTTAATAAATAATAATAATAATAATAATAATAATAATAATAATAATAATAATAATAATAATAATAATAATAATAATTCTGTTCTAAATTAAGATGTACTTAGAAGGCTGCAAAAAAAGTGTGAAGGTACTTGTTCTGGTAAAGAGAAAATTAGAAAATAAAGCTACAAAAACTACTAAAGAAATTCCCAGATTTCAGATATATTATCAAAGTAGCAGATAACTTTATTTTTATTGTATCTATTGTAGGAAATCATTGCCATGTTGCATGACCACTGAAGAAAGACTCATATTGTCCAGAGCTATGCCAATGTTTTGATTACTTTTGGTGTTTTGCTGTGAGGTTTATAAGGTTTCATTAGACTGCTGCTTTCATCCTTTGCATATTCTTAGTAAAACTAGCAAAATACATTTTCTGTCCAAAGGACTGATTCACTGAAGCCAGGAAAGAAACCTAAAATTATCCCTGCAGGAACAAATATCATCACATCTTCATAAACAGCACTTGCAAGATGAATTTCTGCTCCGTTTTCTAGAATACATAATAGGAAAAAAAGAGAAAGGATGCTGTCCAATTTTACTTTAGAAAATTGTATTGGTCTGATTTTCCCAGAATAAGTAGCCACTGGCATTGGAAATCCTGTTGAGGTTGTTCTGTATTAAAAAGTCTAAAAAAGCATTTATCTTTTTTTCAATTAGTACAAACAAGAAGGGCAAGCAACGAGAGAAGGTCAGGCTTATTATACCTGTCCAGAATGTCACTTCTGCAATCCTTCATGTTTTGTATGGAGAAGTTCAGATGAGCATCATCTACTTGACAGTGGAAGATGTGTCCATCAAAAATAAATAGCATTGAAGTTCTGTTCTCGAGAACAAATTTGGAGATGTACCATAAGACTAGGCTAAAATTTACAATTGTAGCCATAGCCTAAAAAAGAACCAAGGTTGTACACAAAGAACACAAAAGCTAGGAATACTGTCAAAATGATCCCTCAGAGGAGAAATGACTTCAGAAGACATAACAAAGGAGGCTGGCCTGTTAGACTTGTCAATGGGAGTTAAATTTGGACCATGAAGCTCATTCAATCTTTGTTTAGTCTGGACTTGGTGATTCCTATTCCTCTAACTAGCCTCTAGCTAGTGTAGTGGAACAGAATTGAGGTAAGTAGCGATATGGGTGTAGTCAGTAAACCTTTGCTGTCGCTTTAAATTTGGCGGGTCTGTGTATTTAATTGGAATCTTGAGAGGTTCGGGGTTCAGTTGAAAGTGATGTTTATTCATTGTTGAAGAGAGCTATGGGCTCCGTGTGCTAGACACATCTGTCTGAATCACTCAGGTAGAGAGCAAAGGAATGCAGAATCCAGCATGTAGTGAGTAACAATAAATTGAACTAGAGTGTGCATGAAATAGTACTAACAGCTCTAGCAATAAAAGACAAGTTGCAGAAAGAATGTTATGCTTTTATGCAAACTTTCAAAATAGATATTTCTTTTCACATATCTGCTGAAAAGTTTACAATATGATAAAAGGCTTATATTTCACTAGATATTAGCCTCATGGGTAAAATTTGTTACAGACATGTATTTCTTTCCTATTATTGTGATATGAATGCTGCTACAGTTCCATTTTGCCATAAATATTCTCAGCAATGGTTTCTCTAGAGTTGGATGTTAGACATCCAATTCTTTAGACTAAACCATGGTTAGAAAATGGAGGAATGTACAACATATTGAATTCCATGTGTTTGAAACTGTGTTAGTAGCCTCTATACCATGCAGCAACCCATTCTAAAAATTTGAAACAACTTCTGCATATAACAGTCAGTATCCATTTCCACCGCTCTCTCTGTATATATCATCCTGCATGATGTGTTGGTGCTCCAAAATAATTTTCAGATTAGGATTAAAATCTGTACGATTTTATAAGTTTTCAGTATTGCTACTGAATTTCTTAATGAATTTATTTGCTGAACTTGGGAGTTTAGGGCCTTTTAAAATGGCTTGGATTTAATTTGGGAGTTACAAACATTCGATATTTGGATGAAATAGGTGCATTAGCATCCATGGATGTTACATTCAAGGTCAAAGTTTTTGTGGCAGTAAAGCTATAAGAAGTACACTAGTTTCTGTCTAGAGGCTTTAAAAAAAAGTTTAGGAAATTGTGTGGACCCAATCAATTTGTTTATGGCTAAAAGCATTGTATAAACCTAGAATATGGATTAATTCAAAAACAAATTAAACCCCTTTTGGTAACCACATTCACATTGGAGGATTTATGTCTGAGAAACATGTCCTAGTTCTAAAGTGAATGCTTCTATATGCATTAAATTCATTTTAAATGAGCTTTTTTATAAAAAGAAAAAAAATCTTCCAACCCACAGCCTATCATCTGGCTTTAAGTCTCCACCGGCAGCTGACCATTGACAGGACTAATAATTAAACTCACTTTGCCCAAAAGCCACTTGTCACTTGCCTGTGTGGCACTCTAATAACAATTCTGGTCTGATCTTTGATGATTTGTGAGTAAAACCGAACAATATATATACACACAAAATATCTATGGGCACTAAGGAATGCCTTTGATGTAATCTATTTATCTGGCAGAAACATGTGGTTACTTCAATAATAATTTAAGAGACAATTTATACAAGACAAGAGAGAATGTAGATCAGTGTTTCTAAGTATTGGCGAGTTTGAGATGTGTGCATTTCAACTCCCAGATATCTCCTACCAGAACTCTGGCAGAGGAATTCTGGGAGTTAACGTCCACACATCTTAAGCTTGCCAGGATTGAGAAACACTGAGATGGAAGGAGAAAACAATAAAATATGAGATTTCTCTTATATTAATTTAGAATAATGCAGTGGATATAGCAAACTTGATTTCAGTAAGGCATTTGAAAAAGTAGATCACAATCTACTTCTTGGTAAGCTACAAAAATATGGGATGGACAGCATCACCACCAGATGGATTTCTAATTGTCTGACCAATCACATTCAACATGGATCTATGTCTACAGAGCCTGGTGGTCCAGTGGTTAGAATGCAGTACTTCAGGCTACTTCTGCTGACTCCCAGCTGCCAGCAGTTTGGCAGTTTGAGTCTCACCAGCTCAAGATTGACACCTTCCATCCTTCTAAGGTCGGTAAAATGAGGACTCAGATTGTTGAGGACAATATGCTGACTCTGTAAACCACTTAGAGAGGGCTATAAAGGACTGTGAAGTGGTATATATGTCTAAGTGCTATTGCTACATGGAAGGAAGGATAAGGTGGGATACCCCAAGATTCCATTTTAGGGCCAGTACTTTTCAACATCTTCATAAACAATTTAGATGAGGGACTAGAAGGGGAACTCATCAAATTTTCAGATGACACTGAACTGGCAGGAATACCCAACATTCCAGAAGATAGGCTGAAGATATAGATGGATCTCGACAGACGTGAACACTGGGCTTATCTAACAAAATGAAATTCAAGGTAGAGAAAAATAAGATTTTACAATTAGGCAAGAAAAATCAAATTTACAGGTACAGATTAGGTGAAACATAGCTCAATAGCAGTAACTGTGAGATCTTAGATCTTGGAGTCCTAGTGGACAATCACTTAAATATGAGCCAGCGGTTTTGCAGCAACAACAACAAAAAATGCAATCCTAGGTTGCATTAACAGAGGGATAGAATCAAGATCACATGAAGTATTAATACCTCTTTATAAAGTCTTAATAAGACTACAGTTAGAATACTGCATCCAATTTTGGTCACCATATTATGAAAAAGATGTAGAGATTCTGGAAAAAAATCAGAAAAGAGCAACAAAAATGATTAGGGGACTGGAAGCGAAAGCATATGAAGAATGGTTGCAGGAATTGGGTTTGTCTAGTCTAGTGAAAAAAGGACTAGGAATGGCATGAGTGATTCAACCTATTTTCCAAAGCACCAGAAGGCAAGACAAGAAACAATGGATGGAAACTAATCAAGGAGAGAAGGAACCTGGAACTAAAGAGACAGTTCCTGACAGTGAGAACAATTAGCCAATGGAATGACTTCCCTTCAGAAGTTGTGGGTGCTCCATCACTGGAGATTTTTTTAAGAAGATACATTTGTCTGGAATGGTATATGGTTTCCTGCTTGAGCATGGGGTTGGACTAGAAGTCCTCCAAGATCCCTTCCAACTCTGTTATTACAAAATTCTGAAATAAGTAAAGCTTATATAAAATGAAAGGAATGTATAAATGAAATTTTCCTTAGTTTATCATATATCTGATAATTATGCCTATGTGATGATGCAATTTTAGACCAATTACACTTAAATCCTGCTGGAGAAACTCTAAAGTGATCAGGTAGCAAAATACAACCCTGAATCCAGCTGAGACTTAAGCCTTACCTTCTCCCAGTGGTTTCAATAGGATTTCAATATAACTGGTTTAATTCAAATACAATTCGTTATAGGTGAGGCTGTTTAAAGCTTCTAACCACTGAAAGGAAACATTTCTGGTTGAGATTTAGTATATTTATGCACTGAGAATCAGTGAGAGAGAAACCACACCTCGAAACACAATTCGTAAGTGAACTAGGTGAACTGACCTCTTTGCTGAAAAAAAATATATAACTTCACTTATATTATAGTTTTATTAAGATTCTAATGATACCAATAGCAGAACCCTTCAGATGAGATCTTAATGCCTTGCTTAACCCAGGTAAAAGAAGGAATATGTCTGTAACTGAGGTCAGATGGGGTAGTTAATGAGGGAGGGGAAAATAGAGGAGTTATTTTATTCAGGTTACATTGTAAGTCACATGTGAACTTTGAGTATTATAATATTCATTTTGATTGGAAGTAAACAATATGCATAGCTAACATGCAGGACATTATCAGAATTCACATGTCTGTTGAAAATACATAGCAATAACTGAATGTCTTGGAAGTGAGATAATCCTAATTCTTTAATAAGTAAATGGAGAATGAAAACAGGCATTTAGGGAGAAAAGTTTGAAACAAAAGCAGTTGAGACATAAGGGGTGAAAGGATAATCTTTCATTCTCCTCTTTAATATTGATTAATTGGTTGATTCATTGCATTTTAAAGGCCAAATAAACCCAGTGAACTGGCAGAAGTATACAAATTACCATAGACATTTTGGCAAACCATAAATTTAAATGGTTCCAATTCAAAATTTATTTTGGTCAAAGACAGTACAAAGAAAAACATGAACTGGAAAAGTAACATGATATGTAATGATAACCTCTTTTAAAGCAAGCAAAACATCAGCAGTTGTTTTTTTCTTTCTTTCTTTCTTTTCTTTCTTTCTTTTTTTTTTTTTTTTTTTGCTAACAATGCCTGGTTAATCAGACTCATCATTTGCAGAAATCTTGATTTTTTTTCCCCCTCTTAATCCAAAAACTACTTGCACATATGTGCACTATAGCAAGGGCACTCCAATTTCTCCCTGCTTCCTTTTTTTAATACTCATCCCCTGGCCATAAAGTTCTGTATGCTCATTTGTTGAAAATAAGTGAAGCGCCCCTCTTTTTTAGAGGAAAAAGAATCATTTGCCATCAATCAATTAAGGTCATTCCCACAAGAATTTGAGACAGAATTAATACCCCTTTTCCATTCACTCTGTAGTCTCTACCTTCATAAATGGAGCATATTCAAAGTGAAGAGAACTGTTTGGCACAGCATTATTTTCTATTCCCAGGGTAGTGACCTTTGCCAGCGTGTCTATTAGCTGTATGTATTATATCCTGTAAAACAACTTGAAATCTAACTTAAGCCAATTATTCTAAAATATCCTAGGTTAGGGCTGACTTCCAACAATCACACACACACACACACACACACACACACACACACACACACACACACAAACAGAGGTTAACACCTATCGCAAAGATTTCTAAATACACTTTATTGCCATTACTTTCTTCTTAAAATAGTCTGAGAATAATTTAGAACATGGATGCTCTGTTTATTTCCAGCTTCATCCAGCTTAAACACAGCACTTGGTTCAAACAACACTGCAAATGAACTACCAATTAAAATGGAAAATGGTCGACATATTCAATGATATGGAAATAAATAATAGCCTTATGCAGAAACCTAAAAGAGAGATATCACTGTGAGTGTTGACAACTGAAATTAAGAGCCAATGAAAAAAGACTTGTCAGTTATCAATATAGCCACCCTCTTACACTTGTCATTGTCTCATAAGACTTGGGGCTCGAGAGGGGGGGTGGAATTCAATTTGCTTGTTCTGACGTCTGTCAAGTTTAATGAAAGAATATGCACACAGTGAAAAAAAGGAGAAAAATATAGTAATGATAACAGGCAGCCCTTTTTGGCTACACTGACCAGAAGTGGCAAGCACTTTATGCTTATTGAGTGGTGCATGCCTAGATGTCTAGACAAAATTATTTTCCTATGGAGGTTGTAAATTGATTTTGCTCTTTCCCCAGAGAAATGAAATAGTATTGCAGTATGATGCCTTTTCCATAGTAGAAGAGCTAGACTCTAATTCTTTGCATCTATTCCTAATGGATTGGACAAAGTTTATACATGCAGAAAATCTTTCAGATAGTAAACAATGTGAAGTTTGTTTGACTGGGGGGGGGAATGATGAGTGGGGGGGTGTCTTCAATTTTTCACTTCTGCCCACTGCCTTGACTAGTCCCTGCAATTTTCTTCACACAAATTCAAAAGTGGTTTGCCATTGCCTTTTTCTTCCTAAGGCTGAGAGAGAATGACTGGCTCAAAGAGTTTGGCCTGTCCACTTGGGCATTTAAGAAAGAAAAACCTCAACTTCATTTGTAGTGAAAGGTATATTTTACTAAGGTCAAGTGATTACAATGTAGAAAAAGTCAAATCTAGGCTTCCGGTTTTGCACAGTAGTGCAAGTAGATAAGGGATTGTGAGGCTCCGCACCCTATGGATGATTCTTTTCTGTTTGGGAACCCTAAATGGGTGTAAAATCACCGTGGAGAGGCGACAAAGAAGGAGAGAAGACTCACCAACCATGGAGAGATGGCAGTTGATCCAGTCATTCCAGGAAAGCCCTGCAGAAACCAGCAGAACAAAGGCTAGCTTCACTCCAGAGTCTAGCCCAAGCTACAAGCAGCCAAAGCCAAAAAGCACTAATTTAAGCTTGATCATAAATGTGTTTGGAACTAGGTAAGAATATCGATTTTCTCTCTTCTACTTAATATTTGATTTCCTAGGGAAAAAAACCAAGAAGCAAAAATCCTCCGAAAGTGATTCTTATGGGGGACAGAAATATATTGAAATGAAATGAATATAAGACTTAAATCTGGACAAGTTTGAAATTGGTGGGATTTGTTAAGATTTTCTTTTCAAAAGATTATTGATGAAAACAGAAGAAAGTAATTGTTTTGAAAACTTAAAAAATGAACTGGTGCTGACATCTAGTGGTGGATAAAAATATACAGCTGTATTTGGTCTAATAAAGGACTGCCAGAAAGCCCAGTAAAATATAACTTGTTTTTGTGACCTTCAATGTCTTAAGTAAACAGAGAATAGCTGCAACAAAAAGAAAACATTTTGAACTATTTACAAGGCAAGAACTATAAACTTTTTAAAAAAACAATTGACCTTCCTGGGTTATAAATACTTATAGAATTGTGACTTTAAAGCTGTTTGCAGAGAAAGGAAAACTTTGATTTTTGGCTGTCATGGAAAATCAGAGATCTGCAGAAAGAATGTATCAAGAAAAAACAAATATTTTCCAGGAGGAAATGTATGCTATGTTGCAACTAATTCAAATGACAATGATTTTAAACCATGAGGAATTACAACTTTGAACATTTAAATGAACACATCTTCAATTTAACCTTACAACAAAAAAACTCTCAGAAAATAAAAAACAGAGAGTGATCAGATAAAGCAGACAACTGAACATAGACCAGAGGAAAGAGATTTAAAGATGAAACCCAACAATGGAAAGAATTATAATTTAACCCAGGTGGAGAAAAACTTGCAGGGAATATTGGACATGGAAAAGATAACCTACACTGCAAGATTGCAAAATAAGTCTGTGGACAAGAAAAAAGATTTGCCAAAATGGACTATAGAGCTGTCAGGAGAACTACAAGAACTTAAGAGACAAAAATTGATAAGAGAAATTAAGAGAGAAGGAAAGAAAAAGATTTTCAATGAATACGAAGGGGCGAAACCCTCCCACAAAAACATTTTATTGGATTTGTCTCCTGTACTTATGACAACATCTACAAGACTATGGGAAGACTTTTCGGTCCAGCAGTACATACTGATTAGGAAAGATATTTGGCAAAAAAAAAAAAAGGCTAAAGCTAGAATTAAGAAATTGGATGATAGGACCTATCAAATGGAATATTTAAAGACTAAACATTTGTTTGAATATGTTTTAAAAATAGAAAAATTCTGTATATAAATGTATTTTAGTTTAAGAGGGATAGGCCTCTCAAGTAACATGATGTTCTTTTTAAAAAATTTACAATATGAAAAATATAAAAATGTTGGGATGGTTTATATGAGGGCAAGGTTTTAGATATTTAAGTGTAATTGATCTTGAGAAAATCTCAGTTGACAAGAATGTTCTGAATAGACTCAAAAGATTAGATGTTTAGGTTTATTAGATGGAATATTTAATGATTACACATTTGTTTGAATATGGTTAAAAAGAATAGAAAAAATTTGGATATAAATGTGTTTTAGCTTAAGAGGTGTATGTTTTTTAAGTAGTATACTATTTCCCTCCTTTCTTTCATCTCTTTTTCTTTATGTTTTTTTTTTAAGATATAAGAAACTTAAAACTGTTGGGATGGTTTGTTTGAGGAAAAAGATGTAATACTTAAGTGTAATTAACTCTGAGAAAATCTTAACTGGTAAGAATGTTTTGAACATTGTGGGGGAAACAAATCTAAATAAGAACTTTGAAAACAGGACTTATGATGAGGTAATTAAGATGATCACTTAGAAAAGAAGCTTTATATTGATGTGGTTGTTAAATACTAGAAAAATGTTTATATTCAATTGTTATCTATCAAAATATAAAGAAATGTACTAATTTAAGGTTGATTAAAGAGAATATTACTGGAAGAAGACAAAATCAAAGAAAGCTACTTATGTGGATTATGGAATTATAGAAATTTTGTTACGGATTGTTTTTAAATGTAAACCCAGACAACACACTGTTTACCAAATATTAAGGTGACTAAGTTAAAAAAATCAATAAAATATATTTAAAAAAAGAAAAAGAAAAAGTCAGATCTAAAGATTCCTGCATAAAGCCAATAATTTTCCCTTCTCCCAGGCCCTCTTCCCTGGTCATCTTGCTATGTTCAATAAAGTTCAAATTAGTTGTTTTGGTAACAGTTCTAAAGTTTGGCAAGTTTTTGGTGGGCATTCACATTGTGTAACGACCCACTTCAGCTGTTCTCCCAAGAATTCGAACTCTTGAGGCAATCACTGCTTCAAACAGGATTCTTTTATTTGGGGATCAGTAATAGTGGGGGATCAAGGCGAGGTCTGAGGTAAAAGTTCGTTAACACTGTATAGTCACCCAAGTTGTAAAACCCCTCCCACCAAAGCCATGTGGGGATTTGAATTGTATCCAATCAGCTGCTTCTCTTGGAGCATGACTTCCTGGCTTCGCTGGCATCCAGCTCATCACAATCATCTTCGGAGAGCTATCATACCCCTCCCCATGGCAATCAGGAAAAGGAAACAGAACTAGTGAACAAATACAAACATGCAAGCAATGCTGGGCTCCCCCAACAGAATGGCAGGTCCCAAAGATGGAAGGATAGAAGGAAGGTAAGTAAAATAGGGAACCGTGTTGGACCTGACATATTCCATTCCCATGCCTGTGTCCTTGGATCATTCAATCATTGTCTCTGGATGGCACTTCTGGTTCCTGTCATTCCCCCCTCCCTATATTCTTCTTTCACCCCTCTTCACATTTTATGGCAAGCTGCCATCAAGGTGAAGCAGGGCTCAAGCTGTGTGATGACAAATTTGACACAAGGTTATTCAGTTGGTTTTGTGCCTAAAACGTGAACGGAATTCACTGTCTCCTGGTTTCTAGCCTGATACCTTAATCACCACACCAAATTGGCTCTCAAAACAATGGATATAAATAGGGAAAATATAAATGTATTCAATTGCCATTAGCCTGAAAGAATCAGATAGGGGAAAAATAGATATATCCTAAAAAGAGTACAAGAGTGAGATTACATATTCCACAGTCAGTGGTTCAGTGCAGAGAAAGCATTCTTATTTTAAAAGTTCTTCTCTAGTTTCTTGGTAGCTTGCACTCTCTTTGCAAGCCTTTCCCTCTTCTTTTCTGAAAATTGACTGTGAGTCAATGTGAGATTGACTGCACAATACGATGCAAGGAGGAGTACCCATATGAAAATAAATGTATCAGCATAGATGTATTTGACATGGAGTGAAGTGGAGAATATATGTCTTATAAAACCTGAGACCAACACCATAAAAAGCAAGACAGTTTTACAATTGTGTGAACTTTAATCAACCTTAGTCAACAGAACTCAAGGCAGAGATTGGAACTGATTATTTAATAGAGAACCACAAAGACTTGAAAATAGAAAAGACAAAGGTCTTGCCATATGTCAGTAGTATAAGGCTGCTCACTCAAAGAGGCAGAAAAGTTGGATTAACTAAGAATAGTCTAGTATCAGAAATCCACAAAATACCGGTACAATCCAAAATATGTTTTGGGGCACAGAGGACTGAAAGCCACAAAAATACCAGTTGGGAATCAGGACAGTTGTTTCCTGCAGTGGGAGAATATTCTGATATAGCCAAGTTTTCCTATCTTGGACTAGTTAGTGTGGCTATATCCACTCTTCTTGTCATGCCAAACTCCACTTGCAGTATAATTGAGAGCTTAGTACTTTCCTAAGATCAGACTCTGATCTATTAGTTCTCTGAACCAGTAGCTTCAATCACTGACTCTGATCCTTCTTTCCAAGGTGGCTGACAGCCTTTAACTTCCTCTACAGGTAGAGAGTCCAGCATTATATTCTCCTCTGAATCAACGTAATAAACAAAAATAGTGCAAAACTAGAGCAAGTTAATAAATGTTGCATCTTGAGTAAATGTTTACAAAAAAAATAGGAAATTGAGAGAAGTTAGGAAGAGTGATCTGTTTTGAGGATTGAATACTTGTCAGAAGAAGCTGAATGGTTCTATAGAAGATGTTGGTTATGTCAGCAAGAAAATAAGAGTAAATATAATGCAGTGAAGAGGGGATACTTAAGAAGTCTGTGTAGTAAAACAAAATATGAGGTCAACTATTGACTGGGCAGCAGGAAATGTGTATTGAGTGCATACTGAGTGAGCATTTTAACATATTTTTTATTCAAAGTTTTTTTTATAAACAATAATAGAAGACAAAAACTCAAAAAAAGAAAAAGAAAAGAAAATGTAAGAAAAGAGATAAAATAAAGGAAAGGAAGAAAGATGAAACAATAAAAAAAGAAATTTGAAGAAATGACTTCTGATCTTTATCACAAATGCAAACAAACTTAGTAACACTTCATCTCTTATAAGGCTATATGCAAGTATTTCTCCTTCTCATGACTCATCTCTTATCCATACCCAAATTATAAAGCATTAACATTTCCATGCTGGGGTCCACAAAAGTTGATAAATGGCTCCCAGAATTTTAATAGAAAACTGTCTATTTTAACCTTGATCAAACAAACTGACTTTGTACTGCTTTCTTTAGCTTCTATGAATCTTGCTCTTTAATTCATTCATTGTTGTAGGACTTGATCTCTCTTCAATTTTTTCTGCTCATTACCTATACTAAGGAACTAGAACTTAGATGTAGGAACAGGCTGATGTCTATAGATCAGCTGCATGGGATTCAGGAAGAAATCACTAAAAATCTGAATTAAGTAAGATAGAAATCCAGTATGTTGCTATATCCTGCGATGCCTGAACAATTCCATATTTGCTAGTCCTAGCAAATCTTGTCCTGTTTCAGTCTTCTTCCATTATCTGCAAGTCAGCATATATAGATAGATGCATGTATCCAAATACATCAGAACCCAACGATCTGATAACAAAATGAGATTTGAAACTGCTATTTTGGAGAGGGGAAAAATGTATCAAAAATAGCATTTCTGGTGGATTGCTTAAACATAACTACACAAATAACAAAAAGGGAAAAACCTAGATGAGAATGATGATAAGGATGTGATCTAACACCACATCTACCCACCCATTTTTTTTTGTTTGTTTGTTTTAAATAGCATCTGGGGCCTTTATAACTTTCTTCCTCTTTAAAATCAAACTTCCTTAAATGTGTTTTAAATATATGTTTTTATGTAGAAAGGCTGAAAGAAGACAATAAATTATCTGAGCTCTGCTGATGCATAATAAAGTTATCATCCCAATGAAACTAAGCTGTTTCTGTCATGCCCTTCCTTACTGCCTCACATTTTTTCCGAAACATTTGGAAGAAAATCAATAACATACCATGCACACAGTGACACCTGGCAGTTTAATTTCAGAAGGTCTGCAGATCAATAGGTTTAGAAAAGCTTACAGTTTCTCTACAACCCAAGTGTAACTAATGCTAGAAACTGGGCATCTAAAAGCTGCCAAGAATGTGGGAGGATAGTGTGAGACAATATCTTGATATTTATACATGTAAAGGGTTGCTACTGTTTGTGCATTTCTTTAAAGATAAGTTGTCAACTAACATTACACTGCTTTGCATTTTTCTTTTGGGAAAATGTGATTTTAAGTTTCTCTGCTGGTATAATGCAGATCCATTTACAGGGAAAAGTATATAAAGGCAAATATTTATATGTGACACAGAGGCAAGCATGACCTTCCGATGGGAAGATTATATGATTTAATTCATGCTGAGATGATCATCTGAAAATTTGAAGGTGGAACACCCAAGCTCTTAGGCTGGAGAACAGATTTCTCGGCCAGGGAAGGAGCTGATATCAGATCAGAAGGGTATCCTCAGAAGAGATGGAAAAAAACAAAACATAAAAAAGTCAAGATGAATGAAGCCAACCCTTTTTTATGTATGTTTCAAGATCTTGACTGTTGATCATCTTTGTAGAGGTCCTTGTTAAGGAACCTACCATTTTAATCCCAGGGACACTGAATTAAATTGCATCATATAAGGGATCACTCTCAAAAAATACAGGGTCATTCTGATACAGGACCTTAAAGCAGGGGTGTTAAACTGCTGGCCCACAGACAGGATTCGTCCTGGCAAAACCATGCCCACCCCATTGCCAGCAATGGCAAAAAAAGTCACGATACATCACGACACATCACATTACGTTGCAAGTTTGACATTCCTACCTTAAAGTAATGTAAGGTATGCAATTTATATAGCATTAAAATTGGTAATTTGATTGCTTTCTATCATTTTCATAATTTTCCACTTCAGTTACAGCAAATGTTATACATTTTGGAGAGACTGTGGATATTATAGGCAGTCCTTGTTTTGTGATGCTAGCTGGGGTGAGCAACTCAGTTGTTAAGCAAAGTGAAAAATTGTGCCACCACAACTCTGCAAACAATTTTACTTTAGCTTTCCTTTGCTTTACAGTATCAGAAGACTCTAAATAGCACAAAGAGCCCAAATGGTATGAAAGGATTCCGGAACTCAAGTCACAAGGATGCTGAATTAAAGGGCAAATCTTAAAGGTTTTTTCCCCTACCCTTGGAATGCTTATTGTGGTGCTGGAATAAGTATTAAGAAGGGAATTTATGCTTGTATTGACACTCATTCATTTATATTTTATTGAAAGATTGTAAGCTACCTAGAGTTACCTAGGCAAAATGGGCAGCATAAACATTTAATAAAGAAAAATAAATAAACTGAAGAGAAAGGGACTACAAGAGAGTAAGCTCCCACACAATGGTGAATACATATCAAAATGGCTGTTTGTATAGAAACATGCCCTGAACTTCATATTCAAGGTCGTGGATTGTGCAGAACATTGAAACTTCTTTAATATAAATACATGCACTGCATTTTTGGACACTAGAGACAGGACTCATTAGTGTTGGGGTTGGTTACTCACTAAAGTTACCGATGCTTTAAAACAATTTAGAAGAACTGCTTTGGATTTGCCTGAGCACAACTTCTCTCTGCTCTCATTAAATAATTCCTCTTAAGGATTGTATTAACTTTAATGAATGGATTTCTAAAAACAGTTTTTTAAAAAAAACATTTTGCTTGGACAGAAGTCTGAACAAAAATAAAAAAGATGTTTTAATAAATAGGAGAGACATTCTCTGCTCACATGAAGTCCTAAGTGCCTCTTCCAAATAATTTTTGAAGTGTGCACAATCCAATGTATAATATGACTCAGCTCATACTCAGAAGAAAGTAGGATTAAAACGTCTGAATTATATCTTCAAGTACTGAGAATTGAAGAGTTGCATCAGGATATTCTATAGTATGAGTAGTGTACATCAGTTGCTGAAACCTTTTGATATTCTTCAAAGTCTGTAAGGATTCTCTTCAGTTGAAGGAAGACGTATAATGGAGCAATGTGGAAAATGTGACAATCCCTAGGCCATTCTTGTGTGCAATAGTGGGTTTATCCCCCTATTTTTGCTTGAAATTATTCAACTTATTT
Organism: Bothrops alternatus; assembly: GCA_034064705.1. Taxonomy (NCBI): domain Eukaryota; kingdom Metazoa; phylum Chordata; class Lepidosauria; order Squamata; family Viperidae; genus Bothrops; species Bothrops alternatus. Next base: position 12,676,267 of record JARGCV010000112.1, on the reverse strand, counting down.
CATAAGATTAGGCTACTTTTATCTGATCTTGTTAAACACTGCAGTGGACTGGAACCAATTATCTGAGTAATTCATAATTCCATATTAACTTCAAACAAGCTATGTTTTTATTGCTGATATGTTGTGAACTCTGTTTTTTAAAAAGAAAAAAATAACAATTTCCCTGATTATAAAGTACTCAGGAACATTAATGTAATATATCACTGAATGAGTTGTTTTAACTAAAGAACATAGGGTGCTTGGCATTTTTTTCAATTAGATAAGCAATAATGTTTTAAAGGAATGCATGAAATTAGCAGTTTCATTTACTTTCTCACTATGAATCTATATGGCAAGAAAAATAGAATAAACACAGAACTCTATTCAATGTTTTGATTTTTCTTAATATTGCACAGCCTTATCTTATCAAATGTTATGGTAATGGGACAATTTTTCACTTTTCAAATTAAAAAAAATGGTCTTGTATTCACATAAATAATCAGTTATGGAGACATACACATACACACATACATATAAACAAGTTACAGACACATGCATGTAAATAAAAATGGTTCAGGAGGACAGCAGCTAATCAGAGGGGAACTATGTTCTTTTGTTTTGACCATAGCACCTAGGAAGCAACTGATAGTTTGCCTACCGTGACTGCTTGCCCCTGGAGGAGGCATTGCTAATAAAGACTCTCCCTTTGAGAACAACTGCTGCATTGATCAGAAGGGTTGTCTGTTGTGGCCTATATACTTGCATGTGGAAACTCTGTTCCCAGACCAGCTGATGACCTACTAGAGCAGCGGTTCTCAACCTGTGGGTCACGTCCCCTTTGGGGGTCAAATGACCCTTTCACAGGGGTCGCCTAAGACCATCAGAAAACACATATTTCCGATGGTCTTAGGAACTGAGATACCGCTCTGCATCCATCTCCGCATGGCCTCCTCTGCCATTTGCAGAGAAAGAGAGAGGGGGGCACTTTCACTTCCCCTCTCTCTCTCTCTCTCTCTCTCTCTCTCTCTCTCTCTCTCTCTCTCTCTCTCTCTCTCTCTCTCAGGTGGACTTACCTCCTGAAGGGCCCCTGATTGGCCCTGCGCCCGGGTGCCCCACCCCCTAGGAGAAGCACGGCCAGGGTTTCATGGCCTTGGAGCTGCCCGGGAAGCCCCAGGATCCCTGCTAGGAGCGGCCTGCTGGAGGCTCCGCTGAACGGGCCAGCCCTCCTGGAGCCACTGCCTCCCGTCCTGCTCTCCCTTCCCACTCTTTTGGCTGAGGATACAGTGGAGGCCGGGCCGGAGGCAGCAGGGACCCCTGATGATGCTGCCATGAGAGAGAGAGAGAGAAAGAGAGAGAGGAAAGAGAGAGAAACAGAGGAAAAGAGAGGGGAAAGAGAGAGGAAACAGAGAAAGAGGAGAGGAAAGAGAAAGAGAGAAAGAGAGAGGAAAGAGAAAGAGAGAGAGGAAAGAGAGAGAAACAGAGGAAAAGAGAGAGAGAAAGAGACAGAAAGTGAAAGAGGGAGGAAACAGAGAAAGAGAGAGAAAGAGAGAGAAGAAAGAGAAAGAGAGAGAGAGAAAAGAGAGAAAGAGTGAGGAAAGAGAGAAAGAGGAAAGAGAAAGAGAGAAAGAGGAAAGAGAGAGGAAAGAGAGAAAGAGAAAGAGGGAGGAAAGAGAGAGAGAAAGAGAAAGAGGAAAGAGAGAGAGAAGAGAGAGAGGAAAGAGAAAGAGAGAAAGAGAGAGGAAAGAGATAAAAAGAGAAAGAGAGAAAGAGGGAGAGGAATGGCGCTTCTCCAACCAGCCTGGGCGGAACCGGCAGAGCGGTCATCCTGGCCCCCCTCCCTGGCCAGCTGCATGGGGGGTTGGGGGTCACCACAACATGAGGAACTGTATTAAAGGATCATGGCATTAGGAAGGTTGAGAACCACTGTACTAGAGGCTCTATGACTTCTTGACTATGCCCTGATGGTACTTCTGCATGCTGCTTGGAATTTTGCTTTCTGGAAATTTGACTGTAGGTTTTCTAAGGGATTTTGGACTGTTTTGAGGCAGTGCATGCATCTCTGTACATGCTCTGCCTGCCACTACTATAATTGCTGAACCAGAATAAAGTTTGTGTGTGTGTGTGTGTGTGTGAGAGAGAGAGAGATAAAGAGGGGGTAGAGGGAGAGGGAGAGGGAGAAGGAGAGAGGGAGAAGGATGCAGGCCTAGGACAGGACATGGCATAGAGGATGCTCGATCTGTTGTCCCTGAGTCCATTACAGGGTTTCTACTTCTACCCACAAGAGCTTTCACATGGCTGTCTTTTTACTGTCTGAATTATTCTGCAAAGAATTGCCATTCTGCTTATTCCATTCTCGTTTCCTGGCCATCCACAAACTACTTCAGGGGCTGAAGGCCATGAAGACCTTGACTAGGTACTGCCATCCCTTTGCAGCATTGTTTGGTATCCAATGCCTGCTCTTGCTTCAACCCCCTCCCCGGCCACCTACGTGCCTGTGACCTATGTCAGCCAGAATATATTTAGGAAATTGATTTAATGTTCCTTATTTTAGTTGGGCAATTTGACAGATAACAAGACAAGTATCTGTCTATGCACATTTATATCTGTCTCACTTCAACACACTTTAGGGAAAGTGAGGAGTGGTTGTTTTCCAATGACACGGGCTCTTGAAAAATTGGAAACTGAATCCAGAGTAATATATCAATCACAATCTTTAACTTGTCTTGGATTAAAAAGGTAAAGATAGCATAAGTTGCCAGCCGCATTATCACAGCAGAACAGGGCTTGACAATTGGGGCAGTAAATTTTCTGTCAGCTCAAATACTGGTGGACAACATTTTAATGCAACCATATGTTGTTGTCCTTTTATTCCAAAAGTTCAAGGCTTTTCTTATTCCTGTACCATATAGTTTGTACTGCTGAAAATGAACTTTACAGCAGAATGGGGTTCTCTTGATAGCTGCTTTATATTCAGCAGTATGCCCTAGAACAGTGTTTTTTCAAACTTGGCAACTTTAAGATGTGTGGATTGGCTGGAGAGTTTTGGGAATTGAAGTTTACATGACTTAAGGTTGCCAAGTTAGAAAAACACTGATCTAGATGAAGAAGGAGAAGAAGAAAGGAGGAAGGCAGCAATATCTTACTTAATGGAATATTTACCATCCATGTTGTAGAAAATAATCTAATTTCAAATATATATTTTAGCAGATTTAGTTTGATTTTAATGATTATGCTGCTGCAACATTTAAAGAAAGTAAAGCATCTTTTTTGCAGTCAAAAAAGATCACATTGTAATTCCCCCATCTATAGACACCCAATTATAGTCAGTTAATCATGTTCAGTAAAGCATAAATGCATGAAACTGAGCTAAATTGTGGCCAAACCCTTTCTTTATCAATAGAAAAAAATGTTGATTGCCTCAAAATCAGGAGTAACAATGGAAAATTCTGCCCTTAAACATATGAGACAGAAAACATAAATCACTTTATGTAAAGATTGTAAAGGAAATTGCTCTAATCATCTTACAGCAGACATGTCAAACACAAGGCCCGGGGGCCAAATGCGGCCTGCGAAGTGGTTTCATGTGGCCCGTGAAGCCATCCTGGAAACAGTGAGGGAATGGCCCCTGTTGCCTTGGCCCTGGCCCAGGCCGGCTGGGAGCCAATGTATAATTTTGTGGTGGCCATCTATGCTGAAACGTATTCAGTCTTAGCTCCACAAGGCCATCTGGAAACAGTGAGGAACCAGCCCCTGCTGCATCGGCTCCATCCCCTGGGTGCATGCTAGGGAGGTGTCACCTTTTGTGAGGAATGAAGGAATGCACCATCGCCTGGAAATGGCCAGCAAATGGCCCTGGCCTACTTCACATATCCAGCTTGATGGGCTCCAGGGGAGGGGTTTCGGCAGGCAGTGGGCCGCTCTCCTCACAGCACCAAGATGCTGAGCCCCCACAGGCACCCTTGACGCAAACAATGTAGAGCTAGCCATGCCCACCCAGTAGGCTGCACCCACCCTGGCCACACCCACCAGGCCCCCTGAAGGCAACCGCAATGCTGATGCGGCCCTCAATGAAATTGAGTTTGATATCCCTATCTTACAGGTTTAGAGTCTGCCCTTTCTAAGCTGAAAGCCAAAATGAACAAATATTGTGAAATTTAAAAAAATGAGTACAGTAGTTGGATAGAAACAAGAAATTGAGTTATAAAAAGATGGATGTTGGACCAACAGAGATAGATAACCAGCAAACAGTATTGTAGAGCAAATAGTACTACAAACTGGAAATCCATGTAGGAGGGGTAGATGAAAATTAAAAACATCTAAGAGCAATTAAACTTTGTCTAAGACTCAAAGCAACATTTTACTTTTGGGAGCATCGTGGATGGGAAGTGACATGGAAAATTGCTTGATTTAAAAGAAGAACACTTAAAACATTTTCACCTGTGATACTTGAAGGCTTTTTGAATTTCTGTCTGATGTGATGTGGCTCTCAATCCAAACCTCCGAGGGTAAAACTGCATCATGGGTTTAAAAATGGCTTTCTTTCATCCTGTTAAAAACATTCACAGATGGAACAAAAAGAGTGGGAGAGAAGTGCGAAAATGCTTTTTGGTGTTATTCACACAATGAATGCAGAATTGTCAGAAGTGAACAAGGAGAAAAAACATCTGAAAGAATAGCAGCAAAAAATTCATAAATGGCAAGGTTCCAATAAAATAAAATGACAGAAAGCACTCAAAGATTTGCCGGCTACTTCAATGTCTTTATACCAAGAGCCAGAGGGTGGCTTTTAGAAAAGATCGCAAGGCCCCTTTAAAATTGCAAAGGCTGATTAGAGGGCTTTCTAGATAATTGCTAGTAACATTAAAATAATGGAGAAGCTCATGTGCATAAGCAATTTCAGATACAAACTGGCCAAGATACAAAGTGGCCTTGTAAATTGTCCTGCTGTATACCTGAACAGACTTTTGTTTCGCATAGAACAAGGAATTGTTGGATATCTAAGCTAATTTATGGCTATATGATCACTAATAGTTTACTGATTGCCTGTATGTGTGAAGGTTTTTATACTCTGTTTCTGTAGCTGAGTATAGTTTGGTAGCTATGGTGTTGGTATGCCTACATAATGATCCAAATGTAAAAAAAAATCATTTGCTATTAGTAAAGTCTGGAGTCTTCCAGATGTTGAAGAATTGTGAGGAATCAAGCAGTGATGAGTTGCAGACTGAATGGCTATGGGTTAGTTTTCTGGTCATAATAAAGAATGCTGGGAGTTACAGTTGATGACAACAGTTTCTGTAGGGCTACCAGTTTTCCCAGGGAGGGAAATAGAAGAATTAAACCTGATAGAGATAAACAAGGAAGATGTTCTTGCATGCCTTTCTAAACTAAACGTCAACAAATCGCTGGGTCCAGATGGCATCCACCCTAGAATTCTCAAGGAACTCAAGTGTGAAATTGCTGAACTTCTAGCTAAAATATATAATCTTTCTCTAAGATCAGGCACTGTACCGGAGGATTGGAGGGAAGCAAATATAATCCCGATCTTCAAGAAAGGATCCAGAGGTGATCCAGGAAACTATAGACCAGTCAGTCTAACCTCAGTTCCAGGCAAACTGATGGAAACCATTATTAAACATAAAATTACAGGACACATAGAAAAACAGGCATTGCTGAAAGAAAATCAACATGGTTTCTGCAAAGGCAAATCATGTCTTACTAACTTGTTAGAATTCTTTGAGGGTGTAAATAAATACATAGATAAAGGGGCCCCAGTTGATATTGTATATCTTGACTTTCAAAAGGCTTTTGACAAAGTTCCTCACCAAAGGCTCCTTAAAAAGCTCTCCAGCCACGGAATTAGAGGACAGGTCTTGTCCTAGATTGGTAACTGGCTAAATTGTAGGAAGCAAAGGGTGGCAATAAATGGACAATTCTCCGGATGGAAAGAAGTGAGAAGTGGTGTACCCCAAGGTTCAGTTTTGGGACCTTTACTTTTTAATTTATTCATCAATGATCTGGATGTAGAAGTTAATAGTGAGGTAGCCAAGTTTGCTGATGACACTAAATTGTTCCGGGTTGTGAAAAGTGAAACTGATTGTCGGGAGCTCCAGAAGGATCTCTCGAAATTGTGTGAGTGGGCAACAAAGTGGCAAATGCATTTTAACCTAAACAAGTGCAAAGTTATGCACATCGGGGCAAAGAACCCCAATTATACTTACCAGCTGACGGGGACCAAACTTTCTGAGACAACCCAAGAAAGGGATCTTGGGGTTTTGGTGGACAGCTCGATGAAGATGTCAACCCAATGTACAGCAGCAGTAAAAAAAAGCAAATTCCATGCTTGGCATGATTAGGAAGGGAATCGAAAATAAGTCAGCAAGTGTTGTATTGCCTCTGTACAAATCGATGGTGAGACCACACTTGGAGTACTGTGTACAGTTCTGGTCACCGCACCTCAAGAAGGATATAATGGAACTGGAAAAGGGGGCACTCCCTAAAGCTCATAGCCAAGAAAGTGAGGACAAATAAAGGGAAATATTTCTTCACCCAGAGGGTCGTTTATTTATGGAATTCACTTCCAGAAGGGGTCGTGACAGCTGTCAGCCTTGACAGCTTCAAGGCAGGGCTAGATAGATTCATGGATGCAAAGTGTATCGGTGGTTATTAAAACAGATGTCCATGTGCTGCTTCTATGTTGGTTGAGGCAGGCAGGATTCCCTTGAGTACCATTTGTTGGGGGTCAAGGGAAAGGGAGGGTTTTGCCTTCTCTTTCTGCTCAAGATCCCCATGTACAATTGGTGGGCCACTGTGTGACACAGAATGCTGGACTCGATGGGCTTTGGCCTGATTCAGCACGGCTCTTCTTATGTTCTTATGTTCTTATCTCTGGGCTGCAAAAATCCAGACAACCACTAGATAGGAGGAAGACAGATCATTCTGTATCTCTTTGTTGACATCTAGAGATCTAGATCAGGGGTTCTCAACCTTGACAACTTTAAGACTTGTGGACTTCAACTCCCAGAATTCCTCAGCCAGCAAAGCTGGCTGAGGAATTCTGGGTGTTGAAGTCCACAAGTCTTAAAGTTGCCAAGGTTGAGAACCCCTGATCTAGATAGTCTAAATCATGGTGTCAAACTGCCGGCCCGCAGGCAGGACCAGTTGCATCATGCGGAGGCTGCGCCCACCCCAGCTCCAGCAATGCGAAAAAAATCACAATACGTCATGACACATCACGTGACATGGCGAGTTTGACACCCATAGTCTAGATTCTCCATCTCTGGTTTTGTATCATTGAGAAACCCGTCTTACTGTTTCTCAGAAGATTTCCTCGTCTTCTAAAACATTTTTCTTTTTGTAGTCTCAGAATGATCTGGTATTTGTTTTGTTTTTCTTAGTGGTCTTCTTGAGATTAATTCAGTGAATGTTTTTTTTTTAATTTCATTCTGTAGTTTGTATTGCTAGCCAGAAATGAGATTTTCTTTTGCCATTTAATTTAGTTAAAAAAAATTGAATCTTTAGAGAGATTATTGTAAAAACATCCACAGATACACATAGTCGTGCACCTGCATATACCTTACTCACTTCCCTGTTTAGCTGGGAAATATCCACTTGGGGCTTGTTATAAGAACATGTACTGTATGTAATAAATAGTTAGGCACTTAGAGCCAGCTGGAAGAATATAACGTAAGGAATGTCTTTGAGAAAGGAAAATTTAGATCTTGCTTGTTTTATATTAACTAGAACTATGATTTATCCTCTCCCTGATAGTGTTTCTCTGGATCTTGGCTATTTATAGTGACCTCCAGCTTCAAACTTAATAAAATATGTAATCAGAATCTTGCTGTGAATTTCTACTTTAATAACAGAGTGATTAGAGTTGATTATTATTTCAGAATGTACAGTAATACTAAAGAATAAAAGCTTAAATAACAAAATAGTATGATTCATAATTACATTCATATTTTGGGAAGAAATTGTAGATGGTCTACAAGGTACTGAAATGGAAAAAAACCTACACAACTGTATGCTTGATAGCCATCACATGGACTTACCCTCATCTATAAATATGATTATTTCATAGATGCCTGGGCTGTGTATTCAATATGACAAAGAAAAATTAATTGTAGAACACTTGGTGGAAAATGGATTAGACTGCATGAATACAATCCAAAATATTTGAGAATCTGAAAATTATATTGTCCTATATATGCCTCCAGAAGCGGTGAATGCTCCAACATTGGAGGTTTTTAAGAAGAGACTGGACAGCCATTTGTCTGAAATGGCATAGGGTTTCCTGCCTGAGCAGGGGGTTGGACTAGATGACCTCCAAGGTCCCTTCCAACTTTTATTATTATTATTATTATTATTATTATTATTATTATTATTATTATTATTATTATTATTATTATTATTATTATTATTATTATATCCCTTGTATAGATCCATCCTTTAAGTGGTCTGCTTTCTCAGGTAGAGAAACCCATATTAACTTTCTGTAGTTTTGTCTGAATGACCTCTTGGATAGTTCAGATGGTAGAATGGGAGGCTTTTGAGATGCTGTTCCATCTGAAACTTTTTAAAGCCATTTGTTCAATTTAAGCTTGAAAAAAGAACAAATAACTACCTCCTTCCCAAATAATTGTGTAAACTACTTATTTTGTATCCTGAAACCATCAGATTTACTGTCTGGCTAACAATGAAAAAAAGGAGTCTTCAGTAAGCAAAGTCAGAACTAGGTAGTGCTAGGCAATCTCATGGTTCATGACCAATTTCATGTCAAAGCCCCTCTTTGACAGTGAATAATGGGATATCTTTGACCTGGATTTTAGAATTAATTAGAAGAGAAGATCTCAGAAACATTATTAAACCTTAACAGTGAAATTTTGTGTTTAGAATAGATTTATGAGTTCTCTTCAAATCAATTAAAATACCGTAGAGCTGAAGGGTTCCATGTTAAAGAAGAGTAGGACTTGAGATTCTGTTTTTGGTCCAGGGCAGAATTATGAGATATAATCATGATCGTTTAATAAACATTCCAGACTTAATCAGGATAAGGAAGCAACACTAGCGTGTAAGACTACCCATTCTCTTATATTACAGTTGGAGATATATATTTTTTAAAAAGATATTTTTACAAGAATATCCTTTTTTAATTAAATCAGATTTCTCTTCTACACAGACTTTAAACTCTTTCACAGTACAGCTGGCTGGATGGTGACTATGTAAAAAAAAGGTGGTTAAGTTAACACATAACATGCTGACAGCTAATTCTGTTTTATCTTCTTAGAGGAGAGAAAAACATGTTCTTCCAGCTCTTTCTCATGTTATACAATGAACAGAAGGGATAGGTTGGTTTTCTATTATTGTTCATAAAAAGGATATTGTAAAAAGAACTCCTGTAGCAATGTATAATCTATTATTGAGATACAACAGCTTCATTGTAACTGTTTTTTATTATTTTATTTTTCATATTTATTTAAAAGTTTTATTATTTTATTTGTCCAAATTATATAGCCACCCATCTCACCAAACATGCAGTTCTGGACAACAGAATTAATTATTTTAATTAATTATTATTTATTCTGCCCTGGTGGCACTGTAGTTAGAATGCAGCATTGCAGGCAAACTCTGCCCACAGCTGAAAGTTCAGTTCTGATGGTACTCAAGGTTGACTCAGCCTTCTATCCTTCCAAGGTTTGTAAAGTAAGAACCAGATTGTTGGGGCACAATGCTGACATTGTAAACTACCAGAGGATGCTGTAAAACACTATGAAATGGTATATAAGTCTAATGCTATTGCTATTACTATTGATTATTTAAAGTATTAAGAGAAAAACATTGTCAAACATCAGACAAAAATACATCTCAAAAATAAATTCCATAAGTATTACTGCAGAAGTTGCTGAAATTCATAATGATGGACATCCTTCTCCTAAAATGGCAGAATGTAAGTCATCCCAAGTTCCACTGCTCAGTATAGTAGTAGAATTTCCTACTACATTAATAATTTTAAAATCAGAAGTAGATTTCTACAAAGATGTCTTTCTAAACTGTATAATGTTCAGTTCTGGTGTATGAGGACTTTAAGTGTCTTTGTGAGCAGACTGAATGTTCATAACCATTGAGTAGATGTAAGCATCATTTGAAGAATATACATCATTTTCAAAGAACACTATCATTTCTTGAGAGCTGCACAGAGGCTAAACAATATGAGAACAAAATGTTTAAGGAATTAAATCTCCAAGTCAGATTTCATCCCAGCTTTGAAGTGACTGGATACGCTTTTGAAAAATTCACTATTTTATACATCTCAATATCTATTAAAAAAATAGTGTCAAAAGCTACAATTTGGTGTTAACTTTAAAATTAACATTAAATAATTATTGCTAAGGATACCATAATAACAAAATATTTGAAATACAGTATCAAAATGTTAAATGTATTTTTTAAGAAACAAAAATATCATAACTCCTGAATTTAAAAAAAAAAACCTTCCCCAGTTTTGAGTTCCTTCCAAATATATTAAATACAGTCATAGCTGATAATTCTGTAAATTAAAACTCACTATCTCATAGCTTTGGAAGGTAAAGTAGTGCAGTCAGGCCAAAAACTATGAGCATAGCCAGTGATTTTACTCTGAGTTCATAAACAAGCATTAATGGCATCAGCCTTCGGTAAATTTGTTCCCAAGATATCAAGATGTATGAAGACTATTCTCAGAAATGTTAATTTGCCTTGTTTTGTTTTTTACACTATTGCTTACTTTTAAAGATATTTTAAGTTTGAAGGGGCTTATTTATTTTTCTTGTATGCAAGTGTCAGATGATACTTTTTAAAAAATTCTTAAATATGTGACCTTTGTATGGGTACCATTGCAAATCTTCATGTCTTAAGTTACCCAGGCTGAAATGATTCTTGGAATACAATAAATAAACATGGCATGTCATTATCTCTGCTTTGAGTAAATAGAAAGGAACTACAAACTACTATCCAGGAGCCTTCTCTTTCTTGGAAATGCCTTAGGAGTGCAGAAATAAAAGCCATCAATAATTAGCCGGAAGCACTCCCACCCCAGCAAGATATTAGAAATCTAAATAGCCAACAAAGGCTTTTCTCAACCACATAACAAACTCTACTGTGATGATTTAGCCAGTAAAAAAAGGCTGAAGAAAATACCAGGTCTTCTAGGTGAGGTGTTTCTTTACTGCAAAAATCTAACAGTACATGTAAGAAATATTCTTCCACAATCTGGGTACAATCAGTTTCATGAAGATCAGTGCTTTTTAAAAAGAAAGGTGCTGGAACTCACACACTTCATACAACCCGCCTTGCCTACCCTAAAAGGTTCCATCCCAAAAAATTGCTGGAACTCCGTTCTGGGCGTTCAATGACAACAAAAAGCCCTGATGAAGATAATTCTCAAAATACCCTGTTACTCTGCCCATTACTGATATTCCAGTTGTTGAAGTCCAGAGGCTAAGTTGTGAAAGGCAAATATATTTAAGTTAGTCTGGTTAAGGGGAAGGGCCATAGTTAGGGAAATAAATATTTTGAATGAATGAATACTTGAAAAATCATAATCAGAATCATTGTCATAAGAGTCTAAAAAGCTTGTGAGGTGTATGATTTAAGACCTGTCCACTTTTTAAATCAGAACATTGTATTTTCTTATTTATTTGTTTGTTTTTTTATTTGTTTACTTTATGTCACCCATCTCACTATTCAAAGCAAGTCTAGCTAGCTTACAATAAAATCATAAATATAAAAACATTTTTAAGACAATCTGCTAGGTTCAGATGTCTTTTGTCCTAAATCATTATTAAAAGGTATCCAGAAAGATAAAAAGGCAGGCACATTTTAAAATTTATACTTGCATAATTTTTAGGAGCATTCTTAGGAATATACTTAAATCTGAACTCTCCGCCTCCACCTCTCAAAAATAAACATTAACTACTTTTGAGCAACTTCAGTTACTCAAAACCTGTTTTAAAAACATCTCCCAAGTATTAATAAACATTCTTTTGTGTGTCAGCTCCACTAGATAGACCAGACCAGGAAATCAACTCCACAGGAAAGCTAAACCTTTGATAAAATTGACTGTAATAGTAGAATCTTGCAAGACTGATTGTGTTGTACTTCCTCCCTTTCTTATATGACAGTGAAACAGCATTTGCCCAAACTGCTGTCTCATTGATCTGGACTTTAAAATGTTTCAATTGCTTTTACTTAGGTGACGATTCTTGCATATCTCCATCAAGGTCACCTTCCATACTCTCTATAGTAAGCATTTATAACATACTCTTTTTATGATCAATCATCGTCTGCCATCCTTCAATTACTGTCTTCCTGAAAAATAGTTCATGCAATTTTACAAACATTTGTGGTGTAGACAAATTATTTCTGTATTATTTTTAACATAATTGTGCTGGGTTTGCTAAACAGAGCTCCTAATGCAGATGGAATATATAAGCCACTTCCTTCCTTCCTTCCTCCTACCTTGAATTATTTTGATTAATTTTTAATTAAAAATAAATTTAGACTTATTAGTAAATCTGGCCATGATCAGCTAGTTTGTAAAGCTTTTCCACCCCAGAGAAACAAAATAAACCCATCATCAGGCTGTATTTTTATGTAACAAAATTTTTATAACTACATATCATGATGGTACAATATAGACTTTGGAGACTTAATGAGCTAAAAGATTCACGTTCAATGTCTGGACAGAAAAAAACATGAACTACAGCATTACATATTGAAATGTTTAATTTGAAATAAATGCTTAAGTATCTTTTCACCACTTGTTCTGTTTCCATACTCACTGTGGAAACAAATGGATTTTGCTGTTTTGAGAACTCTCAAATAAAAAATAACCTGTACATTTTTATAAACAGAAAAATAAAGCAATAATAAGATATATGACATCTAAAATTTAAGTAACACTTTCAAATAAAAATACATTCAATATTGATTGATTTATTACACATTTCCTACAGTATTTTATACTAGGTATTCTATGTGTGAGAGAGATAGAGACAAAGTAATGAGCATATTTTTTTCTTCTCTCAAAAATGAAATTGCTGATACTATATCACAGTCTTTCTGGCTATTTCCAGTTAGTTCAATCTCTATTTTTTTTTTACTGTTCTCTTACTGTTCTCTAAAATGCATGCTTTATAAAACAAAAATTTCTAGAGGACACTGATAATTCCATGAACACTATACACTGGCCATTTAAGGTCTATTCACAATAATCAAGACTAGCAAACACATGAACTGTCACATCTATATATGCACAGAAATAATTCATATCCACACTGAAGGCTCAGAAATAATATTAACAAACTACTATGAAGAGCTGACAGAGATTCTTTAGCACAAGGACAATGGCCAACTTGAAGATCTTGAAAAGATTAAGAGCTTTTCTATAACCACAAAGATTAACATAGCTGAAGCAGTGACCTTTTCAGGACATTCAAGGTACCAAGAATGAGTGACAAAAAGAAAAAAATAGGCACCTACCAAACTGAAAATTTGAATAGAGTTACTAAACCTACCTTGAATATTCAAGAAAACCAATCAGCCTATCATGGATCACATAAGCTTTTTTATATTATGATATGACAAGAGGTTGTCATATTTAGGACATGTGATAGGAGCAGACAACAGAGTACAAAAACAGTTATGTTGAGAAATTTAAGGGAAGGAGAAGAAGGAGAAAACATCAGATAATATGAAAGGATGTGATCCAAAAGGTTATAAAACTGGCCTTGGAAGATTTGTGGATTTTTGCTGATGCCAGGCTGAGATAGTAAGTATTATGAGGTGAAGATTAGCCAATGAGGTGGGGTAATATTAAGGTGAGGTTGTAGAAGACAGTTTCATGTCACAGATCATGGCAAAACTGAGCACAGGAACAAGATAAAGGTACTTATACTGCATCAGCAAGGTCTCTCCCAGGAAAAGATTGCAAAGCAGACAAGATGTGTTCTTTTCAAACTCTTTTAAAGAAGCACAGAGAAATTGGCAACATAGTGGTTGGCCAAGAAAACTTAATGCAGCAGATGACAGACACATCATGCTCACTTCCTTTGACATTGGAATATGGTCAGCAGTGGCATCAGCATAGAACTGGCAGAAACCAGTGGGACCCAGGTACACTCATCTACTGTCTGGAGAGGTCTGGACAGACATGGTCTTCATGGAAAAATTGAAGCCAAAAAGCCATACGTCCAATGTGGAAATGAGGCTAAGCAACTCAACTTTGCATGAAAACATTGGAACTGGAGCGTAAGAAAATGGCAGAAGGGGCTCTGGACTGATGAATAAAATGTGAAATATTTGGCTATAGCAGTAGGCAGTTTGTTTGCCATAGGGCTGGAAAATGTATATAATGAGTGTCTACAGTCAACAGTGAAGCATGGTGAAGGTTCCTTGCAAGTTTGAGGCTGCATTCCTGCAAATGGAGTTGCAAATTTGGTCAGGATCAATGGAGTCCTCAGTGCTGTGAAAGACAGGCAGATACTTATCCATCAGGCCATACTATCAGAGAGGCATGTGATTGACCCCAAATTTATTCTACAAATATACAGCCAATGTCATTAAGAGCTATCTGCAGCGGGGGCTTCCGGTGGCTCCGCCGGCGCCGCTAGAGTCTCCACTGTGAGGCTCCGTTCTCTGGATCAGTAAAAGCCGCTAAAACAGCGCTCATCAGCTGTTTGTCGCGGCGGGAAAACCCCTCTTCGGGCGAAGAAGAGGAGTAGAGCAGCAAGAGTAAGGTTGAGCCCTTCTAAGATCTCTGGAATTAATTTTCAGAGACGGAGAAGGTGTGCTCCCTAGGCACTTGGAACGCTCCTGCCAGAGACGCTTCTGTCGGCTGACAGAAACAGACGCCGCGACCACCTCTGCTTTTAAGAAATACATAATAAGGACTTTATACAGACGGAGTGAATACAGGAGTTTTCTGAGTAATGCAAGTATTTTGGTACTTTGTTTCTGCCTATGTAACTATTATTCTTTTAATCAACATAATCCTTTCAAGATGGCGATAGTTCTTTGTTCTAAGTGAAAGTGCTTGAAAGCGAAACTGAACTTTCTCTTCTTTTGCGGAAGTGATTTGAGAAACCATTTTGACTTGAATTTTTTACTGAATCACAACGTAACTGGACTTTAAAATAATTTAAAATAAATTAAGAAGGGAGGAAAATTTGGTAACTTAAGGAAAAAAAATGACGACGAGATTAAAGACAGCTGCAGCGAAGGTGGCTATACCATCCCCTGGGCAGCTAGCAAAATCACAATCTGCCCCTTTAGCCCCTGTAGCACAGACATCAACAGAACCTCAAGTTTCTACACAACCCCCTCCAGAAATGCTTACAATGAAAGATTTGCAGACTGCACTGGCTTCTGCATTATCAACAGCTTTATCTACAGTAAATAATAAGTTGGATAAATTGGAGGAAAAGATAGAAGAACAGAAAAAAGATTTTAAAGTTATGATAGAAGCTCATAACTCAGAGATAAGAGAAGATATTGTTGAAGCTATTAAAGGAGTATGGGACTATGCTGTGGGAGTTGAAGGAAAGTTGGAAGGTGTAGAGCAACATATGGAAGAAAAATTAGAGGAAATTAGAAGTGATTTACAGGATCAAAATGTCTTGACACAATATCACCAGATGCAGATGGCTGTCAGAATCAGAGGCTTTAGAGAAATATCAAAGGAGACTCAAGAAGATTTAAGAAAAATTTTTGTTGAAGCTTTAGCAACCTTTTTGGAGGATACGGTTGAAAATGTGGCCTGGCAGTTGGAACGTATATTCAGGATGAACTCTCGTATTGCAGTACAAAGAAATTTGCCCAGAGACATTGTGATATATTTCAGTACAAGAAAATTTAGAAACTGGGTTCTTACCAAAGCTTATAATAAACAATTAAGTATTGCTGGCCAAGAAGTACAGGTTTTGAAAGAGATACCCCCCAAAATGTTGAGAGCAAGGAAAGACTATGCCTTTTTGACAGATGAGCTCAAAAAAAGAGAGATACAATACAGGTGGGAGGTCCCTTCTGGACTTTCTTTATTTTTTCAGAATAACAGGTATCGTTTAACTTCAGTTGCTAAAGCGAAGGACTTTTTTGAGAATATATTGCTAAGTGGTAAATTTGAATCTCCAAGACCTAAGAGGGCAGCTCCTGAAAAAGATATGGAATCATCTCAACTTATGGATCTTCAACTAACTTCAACACCAGATAAGGATAAAGAATTAGCAGAGGCTCAACCAGTGCAGAGTATTGACATTTTTCAACCTTTGGTTGCTGAGAGGCCCAAGGAACAAAGATATACACGTGAGGCTATCAAGATTATGGATCAAAGAGAAATAGCAAAGCCAATTTATTCAAAACAAGTTGCATTGACATCTTCGGAAGCCATGGGAGCAAGGCCTAAGAGGAGGGAGGAAGTGGCTTTGGCTTTGCAGAAGCTTTCACAAAAAGGTCATGTCAAATAAATATTTGACATGGAATGTGAATGGTTTAAATTCTCCACAGAAGAGGAAGAAGATATTTCATTATTTGAAGCAATGTAAAAATGATGTAATCTGTCTACAAGAAACTCATATTAGAATTTCTGATCAGAAATATTTGATAAATAATAGGTTGGGTACACATTTTGTGGCAGCATCTTTAGAGAAGAAAAATGGAATTGTTATTTATGTTAAAAATCATATAAAAGCTAAATTAATAGAAGCAGATATTAAAGGTAGATTTCTAGCTATTGAAATTTTACAAGATGGGAAGAAAGTTCTCTTGATGGGTGTATATGCTCCAAACAAGCAACAAGGTACATTTTATAAGTTATTACATAAAAAATTAATACAATTGGATTATAGATCTTGTATTTTGATGGGAGATTGGAATGGTATTCTTGATGTTGGTTTGGATAAGAAAAAGATCTCATCCGTTCCCCAATCGCGTTCTATTTTGCCTAAATCTTTTTTTGATATTAAAGATGACTTTAATTTGTCAGATATATGGAGAGAAAGACATGGTAGGGATCAAGAGTTTACTTTCTTTTCTGATAGACACCAATCATTTTCTAGAATTGATTTTATTTTAACTACTAGTGATTTTATATTAAGTTTAAAGAAGGTAAAAATTTTACCTAATGTGTTGTCAGATCATAATCCGGTTATGATGGAATTAAAGACTGGTCAGTTTACTAGAAGATCTTGGAGAATTAATGAAAATTTGTTTAAATATGAGGCAAATGTGGAAGAATGTAAAAAGGCTATGAAGGAATTTTTTATGTTAAATATGAATAGGGAAATGGCAATAGAAACTGTGTGGGACTCTAGTAAGGCTCATATGCGCGGAATTTTAATTGAATTAAATACAAGGCATAGACGTAAACAAGAGGAAAAAAGGAGAGTGTTAGAAGCGGAAATAAAGAAAAAGGAGTTATTATTAATAAAGAAACCAGATGATAGTAATATCAAAGAAGGGTTAAAGATTTTACGGAAACAATTTGATATGTTGATGGCTGACCAAGTTGCCAGGAATTTGCAATATGTTAAACACAATACATTTTTTAACGCTAATAAACCTGGCAGATGGTTGGCTTACACATTAAGGAAAAAACAAAAATCCCGTATAATTGAGAAGGTAGAATATAAGGGGCAAGAAGTATTTCAACAAGAAATTATTAAAAAAGCTTTCCTAGAGTTCTACACTAAATTATATTCTGAAGAGAAGGTTCAAGAGAAAGAGATAGATGCCTTTTTAGAAAATCAAAATGTTTTGAAAGTTACACTGGATCAAAGAGACAGATTAAATGCATTGATCACATCAGAAGAAATTATTACTGCAATTAAGCAATTGAAAATGGGAAAATCTCCTGGAACTGATGGTTTTACAGCGATTTATTATAAGTCTTTACAGGAAGAAATGGTTATACCTATGAGAGAGTTATTTGTAAACATTCAAGAGGGGGGTCGGGTACCACCTTCATGGAAAATGGCTTACGTCTCCTTGATTCCTAAAGAGGGTAAAGACAATGTTAAAGTGGAGAACTTTAGACCTATTTCTCTGTTGAATACTGACTACAAGATTTTTGCAAAAATTTTGGCTAATAGATTAATGACAGTTTTAACTCAAATAATTCATCCGGATCAAACTGGTTTTTTACAAGGGCGACAGATGAAAACTAATGTTAGACAACTTGTTAATATACTAGAACATCTGGATAAACATATTCAGGTGCCGGCAGTTCTTATGTTTCTGGATGCGGAAAAAGCCTTCGATAGATTGAACTGGTTGTTTTTGAAAAGACTTGTAGTCAAGATAGGAATGGGGGACCAGTTTATCAATTCTATATTAGCAGTATATCAGAAACAAACAGGGCAGATTATTGTGAATGGTCAATTAACAGATTCATTTAATATAGAGAAAGGCACCAGGCAGGGCTGTCCCCTATCCCCTTTACTGTTTGTGTTAACTTTAGAGGTTCTATTGAATAAGATCAGAGCTTCAGATGACTTAAAAGGAGTTCAGATAAGGCAACATGATTATAGATTATGCGCTTTTGCAGATGATTTACTTGTGACATTAACGCAACCAATACAATCAGCTCAGAGGTTGATGGAAATTATACAAAGCTATGGAAGAGTATCAGGTTTTAAACTAAATATATCCAAGACAAAAATGCTGGTTAAAAATTTAGGTGATAAATTAAAACAGGATTTGGAAAGAATAACGGGGTGTGAGATAGTTAAGAAAGTTAAATATTTAGGAATTTATATTGAAGCGTCAAATGAGAAATTGTATAAGAATAATTATGAATCTTTATGGAATAAAGTACAACTAGAGTTGGAGAACTGGAAAAAATTACAATTATCAATGTTGGGAAGGATAGCTGCAGTTAAAATGAATGTATTGCCGAAATTTTTATTTCTATTTCAAATGTTACCAATACTTAAAAAGGATGGGAATTTGGAGGAGTGGCAGAAAGGTATTAATAGATTTATTTGGAATGGCAAGAAACCAAGGGTTAAACTAAAAATTATTCAAGATATAAGAGAAAGAGGTGGTTTGAAAGTGCCTAATTTTAAGCTATATTACTATGCAGCAGTTTTAGTAGCAATAAGTGATTGGATTAATGTAACTAATGAAAGAATATTGAATATAGAAGGGTACGGACTATTGTATGGGTTTCATGCGTATTTAGTTTATGAAAAAAAGTTGGATAGGGGTTTTAAAGAACACTTATTGAGAAATTCACTGTTGCGTGTCTGGAAAAAGTATTCTTATAAGTTTAATGGTAAAATTCCTTTATGGACAGTTCCCAGGCATGCAATAGAGAGTATAAATAGACAACAAATCCAGGATGTGGTACCCTATGAGAAGCTTTTAATTAAAGAAGGGAATAGCTTGGAATTGAAATCATTAGATAGATTAAGGGAAGAAGGAATAGCTCATAACTGGTATTCACACATGCAACTTCAGGCTAAATGGCAAAAAGATATTAAAATGGGTTTTTCTTTAAAGGATGGAAAATTAATTCAACAAGTTAGAGATCAAAGAAGTATGCCTATTAAAAGAATATATGATGTTTTAATTGAAATTGATTCTGGAAATGAACTAGTTAAAGATTGTATGATTAAATGGGAAGGTAACTTTGGACATCCAATTATGATGGAAATCTGGAAAAGGATATGGGTGAAAAATGTAAAATTTACACAAGCTCAGCATTTAAGAGAAAATTTTTATAAAATGTTTTATAGATGGCACTTAGACCCAAAAAAATTATCACTTATGTATCCAAATATGCAACCTAAATGTTGGAGATGTGATTTTATGGACGCTACTTATTTTCACATTTGGTGGACTTGTAAAAAAATTAAGGCTTTTTGGATAAAAATATGGTGGATTCTCCAAAATATATTGAAAAAGCGTATGAATTTTCACCACAGTTATTTTTATTAGGTATTATAAAAGACTGTACCACCACAGAGACTAAATTGATCTTGAATTTGATTACGGCGGCAAGGACTGTTGGTGGGTCAATATTGGAAGACATCGGAAATACCATCTATTGAAGAATGGACATTAAAAATCATGAATTTGGCTGAAATGGCAAAGATATCTGCATATTTGAAAAACCACTCAAATGAACAATTTTTGATGGATTGGGAAAAATGGATAGATTATATACAGAAGAAATATCAATTGAAGGAATTATATTTGTTTTATAGTTAAATAATTACGTATAAGTAGTTTAGTGGGGTTTCTTGCGTTTTTACCCTGTATTCACTTTGGGAAGCCAGGGAGGGAGGGGGGAGGGTTTTAATAATAGTTATTTTATATTTTTTCAACTGTTTTGGGGAGTTTTTTTTCTCTTTTTAGGTGGCAAGGGGTTGCTCGGGTGGCCTCTGGGCACCACATTGGTTGGAAGAAGAAGGAGGAGTGAAAGTCAGGCAGGTAGGAAGAAGGTATGAGGGAGAGGATGTAGGTGGGAGGAGAGGATGGAATTGGAGAAAGGTTTAAGTAGGTTGTTAGAGGGAAGAAGAGGGGTTAGTTTTGTCTTAGAAGGATGTGGTGGGGAGGGGGTACCGAGCAGTTTTGTTTGATTGTTTGCGAATTGTATATGTATATAATTGTTTACAGTTGAATTGTTATTTCATTTTTTGTTAAAAACCTTATAAAAAACCAATAAAAATATTTATTTAAAAAAAAGAGCTATCTGCAGCATAAAGAAGAACCAGAAGTCCTGGAAATGATGATTTGCCCCCCACAGAGCCCCTGATCTCAACATCATCAAGTTTGTTTGGGATTACATGAAGAGACAGAAGGATTTGTGGCAGTTTACATCCACAGAAGCTCTGTCGTTAATTCTCCAAGATGCTTGGAACAACCTTGCCGAGTTCCTTCAAAAACTATGTGCAAGTGTACCTAGGAGAATTGATTCTGTTTTGAAGGCAAAGCGTGATCAGCTCAAATATTATTTTGATTTGGATTTCTCTTCTGTTTATTTAATTTCCATTTTGTTAACTGATAAAAATAAACTATTAACATCTACCTCTGAAAGCATACTTAATTTACAGCATTTTTGCACAAGCTCAGTTTAAATTTGCAGTACTTTGCAATACTCTTTACTCAAAACCTTTCTCTCATCATTTAACCTAATAGTTAATAGGTTACATGAAGACAACATGAAGGTTAAATGATCACTTCATTTCAGGCTATTTATTATTTTTTCAGTACTTCTGTGAAGAATTGCTCACTGGATTAAAATATTTTTATTTGTGAAATATTTTTCTGCCTATATTCTGGGACTCCAGAGAATTCTTACACATGCAAGCTATGTCAGTAAGTTATTCAGAATTCTGCTGATAAGTGAAGTTTAATTAGCTAATTTTATAATTTAGTCTAGTAAACAGATGGTTTACTTTATTTATTAATCATATTTAAATTCCACCACAATCTCCAAGGACTGTTAGTAGTTCATCAAAATAAAGGTATGTGATAAAATACATATAACATCCAAAATCCAAATTAAAATAAAAGTTGGAGTATAAAAATATATAAACAAAAAAGAACCAATCTATTAATTTAATCAAAAATCTTCCAGAAGAGCTCTTGTTGAGCTCTGCTAAAGAAGGTAATCTGATCTCCATCAGAAAGCCTTTCCAAAGGACTGGTACTCCCACCTAATGTAAGGAGCCAATATTAGCTTTTCCTGGCTAAATTGAATTAGCCAGGCTGGTTCCAATTGAAAAATATGATCCTGGATATAATTGGATGCCAAATCTGGCTTTATACTTTAGCACTAAGACTTTAATTTGTACTTAGAAATCTATTACCAACCAATACAAGACTCTCACTACTCTCTGAGTAGTCTTTAAAGACAGTCCCATGTAAAGTGTGTTGCAGAAATCCAGACAGGTGGTATGAAGATGTAGCAAGGATTTTGTCCCCAAATTAGGCTACAAGTGCTGAACTATCCAAAGCTGGATGAAGTCATCCTTGACCATGGCCTGCGCCTGCTGCTCAACAAGTTTAAAAAGTTGCTTTAAAAAAAGTCAGCTTTATTTATTTTATTTATTTAGCATATGGCATAGTTTCCCAACCTTTCCAGTTTTGTGGACTGGTGGGAGGGGGGAGAGGGGAAAATTTTGCATGAGTGGTGGGCATGCACACATGCATCCTTGCCTGCCATTTCTGCAGCCTGGTTCTGAGCAGCTCAAGGTTTATATAGGAAATGTTAAATTAAAATAAAACCATAATAAAATCACCATAACATGGAGACATAGAACTGCAATGGAATGGATGTTATAATTCAATATCTAAAGAAGCTAACCATCTAACTGCTTCTGGTGTGGCTGTGATGAGATCATCCCAGGTGCCTTGAAAATTGAACTATATGTATTATAGTTTGTTCCAGAGCACCACATTGTGGGCTCTTGCTATTCCCCAATTAAAGAGTTTTGCCTAGCTCTGGTATGGCCTGTCCTGATTCTATTCAGATGTTTCCATATTTGGGGGGCAATTGCATTTCTGGAAGTGGTTTTGTTAGATCAGTGTGATCTTTTTGGTTGTAGTTATTTAAAGTCACCCGTCTTAATCACCATTCTTCATCTAGAATCTAAGACTGTGGTATATTATCCCAAATTGGTTTCCTAGACTTAAGCGTCATTATAGGTAGAGAGTCTAATATTTTATGTACTGAAAGATCTCTAGGAGTTGATGACATGTTTATCTTATACCACTGTCAGATTGCCTCTTGTTGCCTGAGATCAGAAGGGTCAATGTGAGAATGGTATGGATTTAAGGTTTCCAGATATTATTCTGATTGTGTCATTAAGGTGAATGTTGGTCTACAACTTTTTTCCCATATAGGTACACAGTATTTGGTATGATATGGTATGGTATGAAGTCACCCATCTTAATTGCCATTCTTCATCTAGATAATAAGACATGGTATATTATTCCAAATTGGTTTCCTAAACTTATGACTATCTCCACAATAGTATACTCTGGACAATGTTCTGTCTTTAACAGGGTAGCTAAAAGTCTATACATATGGTGACCGAACTGGTTATTGCATCTTTCACAGTTAAAAACTACAGAAGTAGCAATTAGACTACAACACAACAGTTCTTTTAAGAACTCACTGACAAAAGATACTGAACTCCAGATCCATATTTTGCAACTAAACATAGAAGACTTAAGTATATAATAAATGTGAATACCTAAGCAGATTGATCCTAGATAATAGGATAGGTGTTATAACACTACAAGAGATTCATTTGGTTGACAAGGAAAAGATTAAAGCTCAAGGGAAGATCCTTTGAGATACAAAATTATAGCCAACATAATGTCTAATGTTCATGGCTTGATAAAAAATCAGCTTAATTTATATATTAATTTATATTTAAATTCATATTATGAAAAACAGGGTGGGTTCTTACAGAAGCCCATAGGGGTGATTGGAAAGGAGTGTATAGTATGTTGTTGATAGATTATTCTGCAAGATCAAATCTTGGATCTTGACTTAAATTAAAGGACATAATTGAAAATATCTCTGCATTAAATCTTACCATTTGGATAGACAGGCAAACATTCTGACTTGGGATAAGGCATTTTTCCTGTACTTTTTATATTTGTTTATGTTTTTAGGATGAACACTAACTTCCACTGTTATGTTGATCAGTCCACTGAGTTTCTACATCTATGAGCTACAGTAAATAAGCATCTAAAGCCATCCAGTGTTCCCCTGCAGCTATGAATTTCAAAAGATAGCAATAGACAAGCTGTCAATAAGATCACTCTGTTTTCCACTAGTAACCCCCTGAAAGGTTTCCTGGAATCCCTAGGAAATGTTTGGATAACTACTTAACCCACCCTTAGTCATTTGTTTTCAGTAGAACAGCTTGCTGCCTGTGTCCATTGTCCCTTCTTGCCCCTGACTGTTTCACTCATCAGAAAATCCACAGTACTTTAAATATTCTGAAGATAGAAACTCAAGATGTTAGGGACAAAAAAGGGAAAATAGAAAATAGCACTTTAAATAAACCTTAGTCAGATTTTTTTTCCCCTCCTTTTGCTTCTGTTAAGAAGAACAATCCATTTCCCAGATTATTTTCACACAAATTAGATATCTGAATTCTAATTTTCTATTTTATTCTCCATAAAGTGGAAATTATTCTGATAACATTCCTATATTCATGCATGCAAGCATGCATTCATACATTCATTCATTCAGTTCTAGTTATATAATATTTCAGTGGTCTTGGCTTATAAATAGTGTATTTTTAACTTGATTTGCTCCTCATTACTCCTCATTTCAATGCTGTTGCAACGGTGTCCATTTTTGGTATGCTTGGTTACCATCCTTTAGTGACACAATTGTGCCTCTTTTTTAAAAGGGTCAATTCTTCTCCTTACCTAGACAATCTGACAGCTCAGTGAATGAAGATCATGGGTAGGCTTGGCCAGTGATGGGATTTAAATATGTGAACAACCAGTTCTTTGTGTGGATGCCACTTCCAGAAGTCCATTCTGGGCCTGGGCAACAAAAAGTTCTGCTGAAGTGGTGCAAACTGGCTGAATCCCACCACTGGCCTTGGCTCTTTTCTCACACATCATCCCATTTTTCAACCAAAAATACTAATTGGAGGAGAACTGTTTCATTTTATTTATCTTATTTTGTCTTCTCTTCCTAAAATGTATCTTTCTCTTTCTCCTCCTCCTTCTATAATCTGGGTATTTATATATTTATGTATTACTGATAGAGTGATTGCCTTGGAGTTTACATATATCTATCTATAAATCCACACACTGCACCAGTGTAGTAGATAGACATAAACATAGAATAATAGAGTTGGAAGGGACCTTGGAGGTCTTCTAGACCAACCCTCTGCTCAAGAAGGAGATCATATATCATTTCAGACAAATGGTAGTCCAGTCTCTTTTTGAAAACCTCCAGTGATGGAGCACCCACAACTTCTGAAGGCAAGTTGTTCCACTGGTTGATTATTCTAACCATTAGGAATTTTCTCTTTAGTTCTAGGTTGCTTATCTCCTTGGTTAGTTTCCATCCATTGTTTCTTGTCTTGCCTTTTGGTCTTTGTAAAATAGTTTGACACCCTCCCCCCTAGTCTTTGTAGGACCCCCTCAAATATTGAAACACTGCAATCATGTCTCTCCTAGTCTTTTTTATTAGACTAGACCAGACATGTCAAACTTGCGATGTCACATGAAGTCATGCAACATATCGGGACAGTTTTGCCATTGCCAGCAATGGGGTGGGCATAGCTTCCAGATGACACATCCAGCTCGCGGGCCGGCAGTTTAACACCCTTGGACTAGACATACCCAGTTCTGTAACCATTCTGTAATTCCTGTAATCATGGATGCTTATTATAATCCAGAATCTGCAATCTGTTGATTTATTATTATAATAATATCAGTAATGTTGATGGTTGTAGATTCCCAATTCAGTAGGAGTCAGGCAGCATCCAAATCCAGTAATAAAATAAGTTGAAATAAAATTTATTTCTTTGATTTTTTTATAGCTGCCCATCTCAGCAAGTGACTCTTACCAATATAAATATATTGTTGATAACAAAAAAGTGTTATTACATAAACATAGTTATTAGGAAGAGAATGGAATTCCCAGTGCTGGCAACAGCTAGAACTGGCAAACCCAAGTAAAGAAAATGGGGGATTTGGACATTGTGCAGAACTTCATTTTTATTTATATTTTTTCCTTCTCTTACACTTTGAAGAGACTTTCGAGCAAATGTGCGAACAGAAATGTAAAAACAAGATTTGTTGAATCTTTATTATTTTTATGTATCTGTATGTTTTGATGGCTATATCTGTTTGGTAGCCCTTGAAAAGAACATTTATTTATATCAGAGGAACTGTGCCTCTGAGAAGAAGAGCAATACACAGTAAGTCCAGCATTTTCTTCTATAGACAGATTGCAAAAAAATAAAAATAAAAAACAAGTTTGAGAGATATAAGCAACCCTTTAAACAAAAATAAATCTGAGTAAGTCCTCTGTGGTGTTTGACTATACACTCCCTGACAATATTAGCATGAAATTTATTATCTCTTCTGCTATATATTTTTCATTCATAGGAATCAGATTTGCATCAACATATTCTAATCATCATAGCAAGGTCTAGAACACTATAAATACAAACCTTTCAGAAAAATAATTCACTTAGCTTTGGCGTCACAGCATAGGATTAACCATTGTTTCAATTTCAAAATAATTACATGCATATTAAAAAATGTATCCTCTCCCCAAAACACCCTCATAAAAAAAATCTGCTTCACAACATATTTGCAGATCTCTAGTAACCCAGCACACTTCCAGACCTCCCACCAAGATACAATTAATTCGAATGAGATGTTTCAGTCACAAAAGACAAAGGTGGCAGAAGTGTTGTAACCACTACCTGTCTTATGCTGGGTTTGCACTACTCCTTCCTTATAACTGGCTTCACGCACTGATTAATAGTCTCTTTCACTTCAGACTTTAATTAAAAGCTATAAAAGCAGTCAGCTGTAATCCATGAATGTGTTGGCGACAAAAAAGTGCCATTATATAGTGGTAAGATCAAGCACTATACAAATTTAGTGTGAAACCATGTTAAATAGATCCATATGCCTTCATTTAATGTAATATTTCAAGGGCTACTTGGTAGGACTGGAAAATGCCTGAGATAGTCAAGTATCAATTAAAGTCAGAACCCATGGTGTGATGCATAATTATTTTTACCTACATACTGATAGCCTCAAAGGCAAGTTGTATTGTAAGAGATTATCTACTCCACAACAATCAATGCAAATTATATAAAACAATTCAGTTCTTTTGGCAATCTAAGCTGTTATATTGACGTGTGTGTCTGTATGTGTGTGTGTGTGTGTGCATGCGTGTGTGATGCCCAAATTAATGAATTTGCATTCATAATGATACAGAGTTTCATTCTGGTTCACAAATAGATATTTGAGAAGATAGATAATGGTTCAGATTATATAATACATGGTAGCTGGGGAATTCTGTGAATTGACATCCACACATCTTAAAGTTTTTGAGATGGAGAAACAGTGATCTAGATGATGAAAATCAAATTGAAAGACTGACTGATTAAATAAGTAAATAAATGTATCAAAATAGGGTTACGAAGCATATCCCGTTATTAAAGCCATCTTGCATAGCTGTAATTGTGAACTGAAGACACAAATTGTCAGGTGTTTATTCCCTGAGGACTAACTGTGACCTCATCAAGCTATGTTATTGTCATAAAATTGAGTTCAAACCACTCAAAGTAGACTTTTTCCAGTAGTTCTCTTATTCTTCTGTTATTCAGATAAAAAGCAAAGAAAGCATTCACTGAGTTTAATTAGTCCCTTTATATTTGTACATATACAGTACTTGTCTAATTTCAAAATTATCTTGCTACAATAAACTATGCCCAACAAGGCTGTTCAAATAACTGTGCCCAACAAGGCTATTCAGGTTAATATGCCCAACAATGCTATTCAAATAACTATGCCTAACAAGGCTTGACCAACTCAGATTATTATGTCCAACAATGCTACTCAAGTTGCTGTAAGTATTGTTGCCCAACTAGGCTACACATTCACACAATACTCACATACATTCTTAACACAGGTGATCAGGCTGTGTTAGAGTGGGCTGGGAATCAAACTCAGGGTGTCCCCTTCTCCAACAAGAGTCACCTTGCACTTTGGGGTCTGGGTTCATTCCAGTCCTCTCTTTATACCCAGCTTGTTTACTCAGAATTCATGTGTGTGGTACATCCTGCCCGATCACATCAGGAACTTCACATTCTTACTCCCTGTTCCATGACTCCATGAAAAATGCAATCCACTGCATTCCTTTCACCCACTTATGTTCCACCTGGTATCATCAGTAATAATTCATTCATACATATATCCAGGATCTTCTGTTATCAGTGATACACACATTCCAACAACATTATTGTTATATATATGTTGTTAGCCGCTCCGAGTCCCCGGAGAGGAGCGGCATACAAACCCAAATAAATAAATAAATAAATAAATAAATAAATAAATAAATAAATAAATAAATAAATAAATAAATAAATAAATAAATAAATAAATAAATAAATAAATAAATAAATAAATAAATAAATAAATAAATAAATAAATAAATAAATAAATAAATAAATAAATAAATAAATAAATAAATAAATAAATAAATAAATAAATGAGTTTCCCCGGGGGGGTTCATGAAAAGGCTAGATATGGTTGTATTATAGGCCCACTATACTCCTGGCTTATTCTAATATATTATATATTCTGTATCACATTTGTAATATATTCTTAGCATATTATATGTGAGATAGATTTCCAGGTCAGTTTATATGTTCAAAATGCCTCTTTTCCTTTGGCAAATATGTAGTAGCAATACTAGAAGATAATCCACTCTTCATCATTCTGTTCATCTATTTGGTCCCCTGAAACCTATTTATCTCATAAACTGAATCCAACTCTTTAATGGAATAATTATTCATTTGATGCTTCCAAGCTGATTTCTCTAAAACCAATTGTTCCAAGGCAAAGCAGAATAGTCTGAAAGTTGACCTTGTTCCTTTCAAAGTCTTTTAAAATTACATGATTATATATTCTAATGTAACAAGTGTTGCTTTATCATGTCCAATAACATGCACAGCTATGCTGAAAATTTCTTCTGTATTTTGCGACTAATTTCAATCAATTTGACAGAAAAGAAAAAGGACGGTTATATTTATCGTTACATAACTTCTAAGAGGAATGTATATATATCCCACATTAGTGTCCAACTGTTTCTCCAATGAGCTATTCTTTCCTGTTGTTCAGTCCAAGAGGCACAATCATGGAACAACTAATAGAGTTTTTAAGATCGCAAAGCAAATAATATCAGACAGGCTGCAAAGTGATAGTGATATGCCTAGCAAATAAAAAAAAATCCTCTTAAGACTCAATTCTAATTTTACTAAATGTAAGTATATTTAGATACAATATGAATGTGTTTGTCCCCCCAAAAATCGCAGAAATAAAAGGGGCTTTATAGGCTGTCAAATCATATCCACAGCTCTATCCAGAAATACAACTGAAAACATTCTGAGACTTCCCTCCTTTTCCTCTTCCTCTCCCAAAATCTAATGGGAAGAACTCAGCACCTCCCTTGGTTCAACTGGATACAGCACAAGAATTTTCCCAAATTCATCTGGAGTTTCCTTAATGTAACCAGAGTCTATGATTTCATTACAGAATAATTTATTTTAACACTTAACTCTGATAGAAAAATGCTAAATATTTCTTTAGTTACATTTTCTGAATCTTCAACCCATACAATTATCTAAGATTGTTCTCCTAAGGCTGGAATCTAACCCTCCGCATTTCTTCTATTCCATCTCTCATTACTCCAAATCTTTGTTAAAAAATAGCTGCTCAAATCAAGGTACAATACTTTTACCAATACAGAATATAACTAGAGCATTTATATTCTATGGTTTGGAAGCTAAACTTGCTGCCTAAAACTACATTTGCCCTTTCAGCAACATACTATACTGCTGGTTTTTTTCAGCTTATAATCAACCATAATTCCAAAGTTTTGTTGAAACACCCTAGTACCAAAAACAAAAACATACATGCCCCAGTTCAGTTTGAAACATTACCATTGTTGAGCATTTTCCAAATATAATTTTCTAATAAGACACGCATCTACCTAAGAAGCATGTCATCCAACTCATACTTAGTATATTAATCATAACATCATCTTTTTATAAAGGCAAGATATATTACATCATAACATCCCCACTGTTTACTAAGGATTTGGCAACCTTTAGTAGTGATCTGCTCCTTCATTAATTCTCCAGAATATCTGAAAATACATGTCTCACCAGGCAATCATAAGGAGGAGGAATAGGCTGGCGATTTCAGTTCATTGTTATGGGTAGTGGGAGGAGAGAAAACTCTTACTCGGGTTTGAAATACATTCTGTCAAGTCTGATCTGGTTTCTTTTTCTCAGAGAAAACTGACCCAAAATATAAACTGAGTAAATCAGCCTTTTATTTGTTACCAGTCTTCTCTTGCAAGAATAATTAAACTCCTTCTTCACAATTATTTTCTGCTTCTTTGGTTGAGTGCTCAGCTGGTCACCAACAAAGATGCTGTTGTTATTCATTTTTCCACTTATTTTAACCTAGATTCTCTGAAACTGCCAAGTTCATATTCTTGGATTTCTGTGTAAATGTGTGTTTTGTGTGTGTGTATTCATACATGCAATGCAACTCATATTCCTTTTTTATTGTTTTGCTTTTTGATCAAGTTTTATCCATCAATTGCTGTATTCCAATTATGGGAGTTATCCCAGCACATCTCATTAAATCTTATTATTTGTTCCTTAATAAGAGTTCACATTTATCTTGTCTATTTTCTTATCACAAGCTTTAGTTTGTAATGAAAAAAGGCCATCAACCTAATGATTTTCTGATATTTTATCATCTGGTCTAATAGGCCTTAATACAGCTACTCTCTCACTTATACTTGTGATGCACAAATTGTTACCTTACTTATCTCAGTTCTTACTTCTGGATTTCCATTTCTAAAACTCTCCAGATTCTATTTAAAATACTTCTGATCAAGTTTCCCATACTACAGCATAGCACATTTTCTCACCACAATTTGTGAAGTATAATACTTTGGAGAATAATTTGTTCTCACACAGATTAGCAGGAATTGACATCTGAGAGTCTCCATCATATTTCTATTTCCTTCTCCAGAGAGACAAAATACTTCATAAAACAGTAAGGCTGGCTAGTACATATTACCTTCTGTTTCTCATTTTACAAAACTGTTATCTTTGTCTCTTAGCTGTTTAGGCCTCTGGCCTTCATCTTTAGTTTATTTCTTGGACACTCAAAGTCTGTTTCTGCAAATGCCTGAAAGCTATTTTGAGTTCCAGTTGTGCAGAAAATCTTATACATCTATTATTTTTGTTATCACTCTTATCCAGTGAGCTTGCTCCTTTGTTTGATTCTCTTCTTTGTGAAGAGATGCTTCCTTTGTCAACTCCTGTTGTAGCAGCTTCTGACTTTGAATTTAAAAAAAACAACAACTCTCTTATGAGCTGACATGTGGGCCTTCCCTACTCCAATCTTCATTCTTTTTTCTTCAAACAAGCTTCCTTTTGCTATAAGCCTGCACTTTCTGCAAATATTTGTTTTTTCATGTGGAAATACAAACTTACCATAAATATGGCTCATCAATTCATCTTCTATTCATTAACTTAACATAAAAATAGATTTTTTCTTCTTGTTCTCCCTCACATTCTTAAATTAGCCAAATAAACGTAGTTTACTTAACGAAAAAAATTGATAAGAACCTTTCTTTAAAAATTCTCACTGAATTCCCTTGTTATACTCCTACTAGTTATTCCTATTTACTTGCTTAATCTTCTTTAGATATGATATATCAGAAGAGTATAAGGCTGCTTGTGGAAAGTAGAGATGACGATTATAAGCACTGTAGTCTTAAGGTCCATAAGATTTCAATGATTAGGCATAATATTTCTCTGAATACTAGTTTTCTATAGATGCACATATCAATGATATTACCTATGGCATAAACTTATAAACTCAGAGAGAGGTCTTTGGTTCTTCGGGTTTTCTCCCACATAGAATTTGAAGTGTCTTGGCGATGTTTCGAGGAAGAAACAGCTACAGTCACACATTGCTCCTAGAAGCATGAAGCCGAAAGCACCAGCCTGAAGATGACGAATGGGACTTCGTCGAAACGTTGCCAAGACACTTCAAATTCTACGTGGGAGAAAACCCGAAGAACCAAAGACCTACATACAAACACCCGCGAAAACCTCAGAAAACACACACACACACACACACACACACACACACACACATATATATATATATATTGTTTAAAATTGTTAACAAAGAAATAAGGGATTTCTGAGATAGCTATTTCGAGTTATTTACCTCTCTTCAGTCAGAATTCACCCTTTCTGGGATTCGAACCCATTAACAATTTTAAACAACATATATATATTTGTGCTTGCAGATGGCTCTGGGTTGAGCTGAAACAAGCAAAGGAAAGAATGATTTCTTCCTCCCATATTTGGGTTTACAGGGTGCAATCTAAAAAAAAAAAATAACCACTTGACACACACACACACACACACACACACACACACACACACACACACACACACACACACACACACACACACACACACACACACATATATATATATATATATATATATATATATATATATATATATATATATATATATATATATATATATATATATGTATATGTATATAGTGTTTCTTTTTTAGATAGCACCCTGTAAACCCAAATATGGGAGGAAGAAATCATTCTTTCCTTTGCCTGTTTCAGCTCAACCCAGAGCCATCTGCAAGCACATATATATATATATATATATATAACCCAGAGCCATCTGCAAGCACAAATATATATATATGTTTTTAAAATTGTTGACAAAGAAATAAGGGATTTCTGAGATAGCTATTTCGAGTTATTTAACTCTCTTCAGTCAGAACTCACCCTTCCGGGATTCGAACCTGGGCAGTCTGCACACTAGGCAGATGCTTAAACCTCTAAGCCACAGGCTCTCTCCCGCTTTGTCAGTAATCAGGGAGGGAAGATGTGTATATAGTGTTTCTTTTTTAGATAGCACCCTGTAAACCCAAATATGGGAGGAAGAAATCATTCTTTCCTTTGCCTGTTTCAGCTCAACCCAGAGCCATCTGCAAGCACAAATATATATATATGTTTTTAAAATTGTTGACAAAGAAATAAGGGATTTCTGAGATAGCTATTTCGAGTTATTTAACTCTCTTCAGTCAGAACTCACCCTTCCGGGCCCTTATTTATATATATATATATATATATATATATATATATATATATATATATATATATATATATATATATATATATATATATATATATATATATATATATATATATATATATATATATATATATATATATATATATATATATATATATATATATATATATATATATATATATATATATATATATATATATATATATATATATATATATATATATATATATATATATATATATGTCTCTCTGTGTGTGTGTGTGTGTGTGTGTTGTTTGGCTTCGCGTTTGTGGTCATGCCTCATCTTCATGGTGAGTGTCAGTTTGCTTCATGTATGGATTGGAGGGGTTTAAAGTGGCTAATGATGCAGCTGTGGTTTGTGGTCATGCCTCATCATTGGTGTGGGTTTGGGTTTGCTTTTTGCGTGCATGTGTGGTGGTGACATCCTGTGTGGTTTTTGTGAGTGTGGGTCTGGTGTCATTCTTTGTGTTAGGGACTCATTTGTC
The DNA here is from genome assembly GCA_034064705.1 of Bothrops alternatus. Classification (NCBI taxonomy): domain Eukaryota; kingdom Metazoa; phylum Chordata; class Lepidosauria; order Squamata; family Viperidae; genus Bothrops; species Bothrops alternatus. The sequence continues at coordinate 12,642,852 of JARGCV010000112.1, read as the reverse complement.
AATAAGGGTGGGTTTCCAAATGGCTGGTAGGCAGGAGATATCATCTTGTTTGTTCATGCTGTGTGGGCGTTGTTCTATCTCGATGGCTTCTCTGATTATTCTGTTATTAAAGTGTTCAGTTTTGGTGATAGTTCTGGTCTTTTTAAAGTCAATTTCATGTCCTGTGGCTTTAAGGTGTTGGACCAGGGAAGAAGTTGGTTCCTCTTTTTTGACTGAGTTTTTGTATTCTTCAATGCGTGCACTTATTCTTCTGTTGGTTTGTCTGATATATTTGGTGAGGCAAACAGTACATGGGATTTCATATACTCCTTGATTTTCTAGCTCAATTTTGTCTTTGGGGTTTCTTAGGATGGTGGATATTTTTCTGTTTGTGCAGAATGCTGTCTTGATGTTATGTTTGTGGAGGATCTTGCTGATCCTGTCTGTGATGCCTCTTATGTACGGGAGGAGGGCTTTGCCATTTTCTTGTTCTCTGTCTTGGATTTTAGTGGGGGTTTCTTTTTGGATTAAGTTGGAAATCTTATTTCTTTGGAATCCGTTGGATGTTAGTATATTAGTGAGAGTGTGTAGTTCAGTTTTTAGGTGTTGTTTGTCAGCTAGGCATTTGGTTCTGGAGATGAGTGTCTTGGCTACAGAGTTGATCTGTGCTGGGTGGTAGTGTGAGAGTGCGTGCAGATAGCAGTTTGTGTGTGTTTTCTTCTGGTAGATGGTGTGTCCTAGGGAGCCATTGGATTTCTTGTAGACTAAGACATCCAGGAAGGGAAGTTGGTTATTAGCTTCTGTTTCCATGGTGAAATGTATTTTGGGGTATAGGCTATTGAGGTGTGTGAGGAAGTTGTCCAGTTTTTCTTTCCCATGTGACCAGATTACGAAGGTGTCATCTACGTATCTGAGCCAGAGTTTGGGTTTGTGATCAGATTTTTCTAGAGCTTGGGTTTCAAAGTGTTCCATGTAGAGGTTTGCAATGACAGGTGAGAGGGGTGATCCCATGGGTGCTCCTTCTCTTTGTTTGTATTTTTGTCCATTATAGTGTTGGATAGGTAGTGGTTGGTCAGATCTAGGATATGTTTGGAGAGTTATATTTGTTTTGGATAGCTGTTAAGGCTTCTTTGATTGGCACTTGGGTGAAGAGGGATATGACATCGAAGCTAATGAGTAGGTCGCTGGGCTGTAAGTTTGTTTCTTTATGGTCTCTATGAACTGGAGTGAGTTTTTTACGTGTGAGGTGATGGATTCTGCATAGGGCTGTAGTTGTTTGGCGAGAAATTTGGCTAGGTTTTGTAGAGGTGAGCCTATGGAGCTGACTATGGGTCTAAGTGGGGTTCCTTCTTTGTGTATCTTGCAGAGACCATAGAGCTTAGGGCATCTGGATGATTTCTCTCTGGGAATGATTCTTTTGCTGGATCTCTTCGTCGAAACGTCGCCAAGACACTTCAAATTTTACGCAGGAGAAAACCCGAATAACCAAAGACCTTCACACACACACACATATGCACACATACTTCTACCAGTTTATGAAGTGACCAATGTTGTTAGAACTTATTCTGGCAAATTCATCCATGCTTTACATTAGGACAGGCTTACTAAAGACAATGGTAATATACCTTTCCTTAGAATTGTTCTTTTAATGTTTAGAGAAATCAATCATTCAAAGAAATGAGAAAGTTTGATTTATAAATCATTTACAGAAGACTACAAGCTTGATGGAATTATGCATAATAGAAAATAGTATAATACATAACTTTATTTGAATGATTTGAGAATAATATCTTACAACTTGCAATTTTTCAGGTGGAATAAACTGTATATTATGGTGTAATATTTTGTACTGCATATTTTATTTTTTTATATTGTGAGATTGAATGGAACTAGACAGATATATGTCAAATAAAAGAAATATTAGAAACTGAGCATTGTACAATGAGTTAAAAGAAAGAAGAAGTCTATCCTTATAAAAAGGAAGACAATATTATTTATGTCAAACAGATTATTCAAGCTTTTCTGGATATTCACTGAACTGCATGCAAACTATAACACATGCTAATAAAGTTATATCATAAAAAAATAGTTCAAGATGGTTTTACCTTGGCAAACATTAAATTTTCTAGTGTAAAATCAGTATCCATTTAAAGATTTAAAAAATGAAAAAAATGAATGCAGTATAGTAAAAAGAAATCCACTAATTCATACATATGAACATTTTGCATGTGGGGTATATAAGAAACCAAATCCAGTTAAAACTGATCAAGTCTCAGACTCATTGAAATAACATAAATTTTTGATACAGTTAGTAAGGTGTAGAACACAAGAGGATTGTTACTGAATGTGTAGGATTTCTCTGCATGTATATAAATGCTGTACATATACAATGTCATTACTTATCTGGGAATAATCCCTATTAAACCCAATAAAATTACTTCTGGCTAGACATATGTTAAGCTGCACTAGTAAATAAGAAAGGAGCCTTTACCTTCTGGTGAAGAAAAACAACCCTAATATTTTAATAGAAGATAGAATTTAGACTGAAAAGATCTACTGGTCTATGGTAGACAAGGGCAAAACTTGGTTAAGTGACTTATAAATGAATGCTGGCAAAGTTGGGTTAAATCTCAGGATGGCCCAAAATATATTTTTAACAATTTTCTGCACTGCTCTTCTATTTATTTATTTATTTATTTATTTATTTATTTATTTATTTATTTATTTATTTATTTATTTATTTATTTATTTATTTATTTATTTATTTATTTATTTATTTATTTATTTGGGTTTGTATGCCGCTCCTCTCCAGGGACTCGGAGCGGCTAACAACATATATATAACAGAAAATTACAATATAAAAAACCCAAACAAGATATCTAAAAACCAATAAAAAAACACACATTCAATACAACAATCAACCACAATCATCCCCAGGCTTGCCGGCAAAGATGAGTCTTTAGGTTTTTCCGGAAGGCCGGGAGAGTTGGAGAAACGCGGACTTCAGGAGGCAGTTGGTTTCAGAGGGCGGGCGCCACAACAGAGAAAGCCCTCCCCCTAGGGCCCGCCAGACGACATTGTTTCGCTGACGGGACCCGGAGGAGGCCGACCCTGTGCACTCTCACCGGTCGTAGAGAAGTATGTGGCAGAAGGCGGTCCCGTAAGTATCCTGGTCCCATGCCATGAAGGGAAGCCAATAAAGGGGAAGGATAAAATGACGGTATTAAAAGTGATATAACACCACATCTACATCAGAGTTGTCAACACCAGCCAGTGAGCCTCAGTATTAAAGGAATAGTAGTGTGGCTATTTTGTCAGGAATTATATGTTACACTCAGGGGCTTTATTTTTTTGTGTTTTAATTCTAAAGGACTTTGATCATTTGACACTGTACCTTATAGTTTCATACAGTTTTGAAAGATGTATTTAAAATGTTATAAAATATCCAAAATTTTGCTTTGGATTATATATTCCTTCAACAAATTAATAATGCATACATAAATGAAAGCTAGGTTCTTCTGTTCTTTACAGAATTGAACAAAATGGATATTCTTCTGTTAAAGGGTTAGTTCTCTTACTTGTGAGAGTTCACGTTATCATTCTCTCAAGCAAAGCAGATTGTTTCTTCCAGAAGTTTAATGCAGAGCACCCAGCCAGTATGATTGCAAAATTCATATTGTAATAAAAAAGCAAGACATTTCTCTTCAGAACCTTAAAAAAACCATGTAAATTATTATAGTGTGTGTATCAGTGTTTTCATTTTTAAAAAGGATTATGCAAAACTTTATTTAGTTTATACGCATCCTGGCTTTGCATAAGTTTTCCTTGGTTCCTGTAAGGCCAAATAAAAATTACATATTAACTTAACAAAATTTAAATTACCATGAATTGTAGCAATTACCATTACTGACCCAATCTCAAGGCAATGATCTTCAGCTGGGCAAAACAAAAGAAAGTTTAACTTGACAAAAAAAATATCCAATTTTATTTTGTTCCAATCCTTTAGTGTTTTAATTCACATTTTTGTATCTGTCTCTAAGAAACACCCTCAGTGGGCTTAAAATTAAAATACATAAATAAATACATGTAAATATGTATTCCATTTCATAATAGCACACTTGCACTGAAATGTATTAAACTGAGGCATCCATTTTAATGAAAGCTTTTAACAGTCTCAGTATGGCAATAGACTGCAATCTGGTGGATAAATATGCCACAAATGACAAATTAATATGTGCTGGCCTTCATCAGCAATGGAGACAAATATTATTCTAATATTTTGGATTCTACTCAGTTTTGTCTGCCTAGCGAAAAACTGATGTAACTCGCTTATAGATCTGCAATAAAGAGGAACCAAGCGCCCTCTATCTGTGAAAACAGAGCACTTCATCTCAGTCACAGAAAGACTAAAGAGGTATAAAATTCAGAGAAAAATGGATTGTATTAAGCTGCCAAAGCCATTAAACTGCTTATATATAAAAAGAAGTGTGATATTGAAAGCCCAGCGGGACTCCTGTTTAGATGGGCCAGGAACTGTTATTTTCTGCCAAAGGATAATCTCTTGGCAACATACTAAGTATTCTCATTGACATCACTCCACTTCAGGGACTCTTTATTGAGGGGAGGACGTCTTGAGATTAGAAAAAGTTTGAATTCTTAAGAATCCTTGTTGTGAATTCTCGGAGTTTACTAGGAGGAACTAAGTCATAATTATCTGTACAATCATCATTTTATTTTCTTTCAAAGTTGTAGAAGTTAAACGTTTGGGGGAAGGCAACTGTTTAGCAACTTGGTTTGCTTCTTCTGTCTCTCCAATGTGGCATAATATTACAAAGTAGATAACAAAATATTTATAGGCAGAATAACATGTTTGCTAATGAAATCAAGATGGTGGCTATGATCTTAAGATTTAAGCTCCATACCTTTTAATATATGCCAGACATAAAAGCGGTGGGCTTCACCTACATGGTTACACTCACCTTCTTGACTTTTTTGACACTTCCTCCTTCCACACCAGATGCCCCTAGACCCTCTTCCTCAAATGCTAATCAAAGCCATGTACTTAAATTTGAAAGCATATTAAAAAAGGCTAAATGCTATAACTTAAGTTCATCAGTAGGGGCAAAATTAGAGGTGCAGAGATAACAGGAGTGTTACCTTGCAACGCAGATGGTTAATATTTGGTTTTGGTTCTTCAGAAGTGAGAAGAAAAAGGAGGGAAAAAGATTTTATTGAGTTGTGGTAACTGAAAAAGAATCAGAAATTAAAGCTGAAGGATTCTACTTTCACATGGTACAAAACTGACAGCATGGAGAACAGACCAGCCAATTCAGTGCAAAAAGTGCTGCCCATTATTTCAAAATTCAATTCCACTCTTACCAATGTTTCAGATGGAAGCTTTGGTTTGCTTTCTTTCCAGGCCCAATGAAGGCATAACAAGTTCCATTTCACACATTTTCCAACAACCAGAGAACCCCAATGGTTAAATTCATGTCAGACTTTCAATGTCAGAAGCTTAATTCAGAAAGTCCTGAAATTTAATATAGACCTGAATGTGTCACTTTTTTCCTTACAGCTATCTCATGTTTATTAAGTCCCCTTAATTCCATGCATCTCTAAAGGTACCTATATCAAGCTGAAACATCTATAGCAATAGCAATAGGACTTAGACTTGTATACCGCTTCACAGTGCTTTACAGCCCTCTCTAAGCAGTTTACAGAGTCAGCCTATTTGCCCCCAACAATCTGGGTCCTCATTTTACCAATCTCAGAAGGATGGAAGGCTGAGTCAATCTTGAGCTGGTGAGATTCGAACTGCTGAACTGCTGGCACCCGGCAGTCAGCAAAAGTAGCCTGCAGTACTGCATTCTAATCACTGTGCCACCTCGGCTTGGCTCAGTATATATGTAACTGAATAGATCTGAATATAGTTTTTTAAAAAAATAAAATGTATTGATAGCAAAAAAATGGCTAATGGGCAGTGAAAGATATGGTGAATGATATCTCTAGGGAAATGGATTTCTATGTCCTTATTTGGGAATGATATGAGATATTGATGGACTTTAGGATGGCCCACAATGATTATGTCTCTTGATCCTAACAGTTGTGTTCAGTCATATTCAACAATGTTTGTCCCCTTTTGATACCATGACATTCCCAACACACTGGATGGACAATTGTTGTGGGTGATAGAAGGAAAACCAACACAAAATGTCTATATAATTTTACTTTTTAAATGTAACAATTTAAAGATGACAAAAGCATATAATCAGGAGAGATAGAGAAAGAGTGATACTAGGAAATCTGAATCATTTCTGATAATCTAGGACCATATACAGTATGTCAATGAGTTGAATGAATAAAAATGCTTAGCTTAGTGAGCCAAAATTCAATAGGATTCATCACAAACTATCTTCTGAAACAGTTATGAATTAATTTCAATGACACTTGTACAAAAGACACAATCTGGGACCTTACACCATCCATAATTTCAAAAAAGCATTAAGATTCAAAATGTTTACTAAAATATATGTGTATGATATGGACATGAAGCTATTTGATACCATGTGCTATTGAATTCCACAGAACTGTATTATTATTATTATTTTTTCTTAATGTTATTTTTAGTGGCATTTTGTCTCCTTTTTTTAACCAATAAAAGGTCTGAAGGGCAAAGAATGAATAGAAAAAAATGGTGTAGAAATATGTTCTCATTTAAGTTAGTATGGACATTTTCTGAGCAGATATTAAAGGATGAGCAAGCTAGATACTAAAATTAGAAAATTTCTGAATAAACATTTCTACAAATTGCCATCTGCTCATATATAACTCACAGAGAAGTAATAAATTACAAACCATCCAAAAATTAATTACAAATGCTTCAGTCAACCAACCCCATTTGCATTTGTGAAAAATGTCCTGAAGATCTTTCTTATAAGACACGGTATAATAACTTATCCATAGCTTCCTAGGTTTTATGGTTATTTTGATACTAATCTCATGATCAATAAAAATGCATGAAGACAGCCAGGATATCATGCCAATTTGCCAGCACAGTCTATTAGTAAATCTGAAGAGAATTCTTCCATAGCTATTCATTTTATTTATGGAAATACAGCTGAGTTTCCAGATGTTGGTGGAATCACAGTTTTACCCAGGTTGCAGAAAGAGATGGGCATAGTGGAGTAAAACATTTCAGTGTATATAATGAATTAACAATTTAGAATATACCCTATCTTAGAAATTCTCTAGCATGAAAAAATGTGTAGATCAATAATGAGAATGAGAATAACCAAGTGATTTGTTAAAGAAAAGAAAAAAACTCTATGAAAGATGCTTGTATTTTTCTATTTCAGTGTGCTTGAGTATTTATTTATTTTTTAAAAATCCAAACTCTTGGTATTGTGTCAGATCTGCCTCAATTTAGGTCTCTAGGAAAGAAAGACCCTCGACTCCATTTGGTTGAAGTGATAGGTTCTTTTATTAAAGTTAAGTGGTTGTAGCAAAGGTCAAGCTACAGTATTCACTCACAAAGGTTACACTTTTTCCCCTGGGTTCCCCGCCCCTTGACCAGTCCATCAGTGTCCAATAGCATGTTGGTTTGATGTTTGTGAACTGCTTAAATGCATGGAGCCTCTCGATGCAGTTTCACATTCTTTTCCCAGGCCAGGTGTCCATGGAGGGTGGTTTATTCTGATTTGGCACCTCTGCTTCTTGTCAACATGTTTCCCCTTTCTACCATTTGTCTTCCTCTCTCCATGCCTGAACTTTACCATCCCAAATTCCTTCCTCTCCTCCCCTGCACTTTATGGCAGAATGCCAGCAAAGTGAAAAAAAAAACTGAAGATGGCAGACCTGATGCTATTATTAGTGTTGAGATTTTCTCTTAAACAATTTTCTATCACTCTCAGTAAGCCCCATTAAGTAACCAGTTCCACAGGAAGGCTAAACTACTTTTACTGAGATTGGCTATAATTACAGAATCTTGCAAGTGTGATGGTGAACTATATGTCCTCCTCCTTCTTATAGTTCAGTGAATTAAGGAATTAATTTATCTGCCAGAGCTACTTCTGAATGTTATCTCATTGTATTGGACTTAATAAATGCTTCAGCTCTTTTGCCTAGGTAACAACTCCTGCATATCTCCATCAAGATCATCTTCCTTACTCTTCAAATCCTCTGGCTACCTACAGTCCCCATTTTTTATATAAAAAAAGTTCGTTTAGGATGTCATAGTTCGAGATTTAATTAATGAAGTCTGAAGAACTTAAGAAGTTGCAGTGCGTGGAAGAAATGTTATGATCATTTTAGGTCATTCCCATGTAGAACCCTTGGCCACCTGGCAAATAAATAAGTGTAAGATTATAATTTTGTAACTCTAAGAATTTCACTGAATTTGTTGTCCTTTGGAAAAATAATAAATTTCAGTTTCATAAAACTGAGTGAAAAGCTTCTGGGGGAAAAAATCAGGATAATTTTACTGTAGGGTATTAACAGAAACTAGCATTTAGCCAACTTAGACCAACCTCAGATGTTAAGAAAGTTTGGCCTAGTTAGAACTTGGATAGGAGATCTCTTGGAAATTCCAGTTTAAAAAAAAGCAGCCCAGAAGGCCACAGTGGCAAACATGCTGCTTACAAGTTAATGTAGTGTGCATCTTCTACATTAACTTGTAAGCAAGTTGTGGGACCACAAAATAGATAAAATAATAGAAAATGAAGAAACTAAAGTGCTCTTGAGAATTTAAAGAGACAGCCACTTGCCACTTAATACTCCAGGCTTAACAACTGTCAACAAGAAAGACAAAAAAAAAAAAGTCTGGGGAGTGGGTGGGGCAGTACCTGGAGATAGCACAATAGAAGAGAAGGAACTGGAGAAGATAATAAAATACAAAGAAATAGTATGACTGTGGCCAAAGAAAGCAAAGTAGTAAGTGCAATCCCAAAACATCTGAAGCACCACTTGAACAATATTGGTATTGACAAAATCACTAATAAAAGGCAGCTTTATTTGAAACAATGTATATGTTGTGATGATATTTTCATGCCATTGAATAATAACATCTGCCTATCCCATGTCCTTGAGAAGGACTCAATGGGTGGATATTGAAAATCCAGCCTAAACATCTGGCTGACTATCAACAAACCATAAAATATAAGAAGATCACATGAACAGATTATAAACAATGACATACCATAACACTGTCGCCAAAATTATTCACTGGAGCATCTATAAGAATTATAATGTGCCAGTAATGAAAAATTCATGGAAACATACAGTTGACAAAGAAGTTGAAAATGAACAGGTTAAAATATTGTGGAATTTCTGAATACAAACTGATAAAGCCTTGGCACATAACACACCAGATTTAACTGTGGTTGAAAAGAAGAAAGTGTGGATAATTGATGTGACAGTACCAGGGAATAGAAGACAAAGAATTGAGAAAAAAAATCACAAAGTATAAAGATCTGAAAAGTGAAGTTGAAAGATTTTAGCATAAACTGGCTATGGTGATCTCAGTGGTTATTGGCACACATTGCCATTCCAAAAAGCATTAGACAGCACTTAGAAAATCTGCACATTGGCAAAATTTCCATCTGTCAGTTACAAAAGGCCACACTGCTTGCATCTGCACATATAGTATACATTACAACATCCTAGATAGTTGGGAAGAACTTGATGCATATGAAGGCCAAAACCGTCTAAAGAACTGGCAGCTGTGATTTCACATTGTTGTGAATGTAACAATAATTTATTAAATTTATATGCAATCTTACTGCCAGCAAGTCTAGAAGTTTTACAATTGTTAAAACATTTAAAAACAAAGAACAAGAACAGCACAAGACAAAGAAAGAAAGAAAGAAAGAAAGAGAGAGAGAGAGAGAGAGAGAGAGAGAGAGAGAGAGAGAGAGAGAGAGAGAGAGAGAGAAAGAAAGAAAGAAAGAAAGAAAGAAAGAAAGAAAGAAAGAAAGAAAGAAAGAAAGAAAGAAAGGGAATTACATTTGGAGAGAGAGAAAAATGTAGAGCACACATCAAAATAGGAATTCATGGCTTAGAAGCATTAAATCAGAGAAGGACTTATCTGTAGTCATTGACAACAAACTGAACATAAACCAGCTGGGTGAAGCAACCTCTAGAAGGACTAACATAATTCTGTCCTGGGCTGCATTAGAAGAAGCATTTATCAAATAAATGCTACTCTACACTAATGGTGTCACTCCATTTCTAAAAGCATACTAGAGGACAAGCTAGAAGAGGTCAGAAGAGGGTGACAAAGATGAAACAGGGACATGCCCTTTGAGGACAGTTTAAAAAACTTGAGAGATTTAGGGGGGGGCACAATACAAGTGTGCAGATTCATAAAAAAAAAGATGGATAGGAATTACCTTCAATTGCCAAAGATACTAAAACCAGAAATAATGTTATAAGATGCAGCTACATTTCATTGAAATGTAAGGGGGGGAAAACTTCCTGACAGGTACAACTATAGAAGTTGTGAGACCTTTACAAGTTTTTAAGAAGCTAGACAACCACTTCTCAAGGATAGTTTAATTGACTTTCCTGCAAATTGCAAGGGTTGAACTTTGTGGTCCTTTCCAACTTGACAACTGTATGATTCTATTATCTCAGGTGTCTATCATCTTATATTCCTGTATCAGCAGAACATGACTAAATCTCACAGTAACACAATAGTCCTCTCCTTCAGAAGAGAGAAGATGCTCTATGCAGAGCAATCAGTAATAACCCATACACTCTGGAGTTATCTGAAACTTTCTGCCCTTGTAACATTTATTAAAGTAAATACATTAGATCTCTCTCTCATGCATTCCTTTTTTAGTACATTTGCCAACAATTCATTTCCCTTTGATTAATAAATCTTTAAACAGGAAAGGCTGCTCCAAAAAAAATGTTTTAATGGATTCTACTTTCTCAGGCCAATCATGCTGTGTGTTTGAAATAATTAAAATAATCAGTACTGGAATACTCTATTGAAATTGCTGTGGCTAGAATTCACTGACAGTGAAGCAAATAAAGTGTGCTTAAATAAATATTGTATCATGAGTAAAGAATTAAAGGTGGGAAAGAAGAAAATAGGAGGGGGACAAGATTGATGAGAAAAAACACTGGCAATTTAATTTTTATTCCTTAGAGCAAGGGTGTCAAACTGCCGGCCCATGGGCTGGACGCATCATGAGGAAACTGCGCCCACCCCATTGCCGGTAATGGGGAAAAGTTCCAATACATCACACGACATCACATGATGTCGCAAGTTTGACATGCCTACCTTAGAGGAAGAGGCAAACTTCTTTCATTTCAACTCATTCAAAACTTATTCCCTTCCTACACTGTCTACACAATGCAGATATAGGCATCATTCTTTTATTTACTTCTCAAGCTATTTTCTCTCAAAGTATTCTTAAACAGGAGTAACTGGCTTCAAGTACAGGTAGTTCTCGACTTACAAACATTTCTTTAGCAAGCATTCAAAGTTACAAAGGCATTGAAACAAGTAACTTATAACTGATTTTCACACTTATGACTGCTATAGCTTCTCATGATTAAAATCTGGGCACTTGGAAACCAGCACATATTTACAATGGTTGCAGAATCCCAGGGTCATGTGATCACCATTTGTGACCTTCCCAGACAAGGAAGGTTTGAAATGTAATTTTTTTATAGTATATGCCACTACCCTGTTTCAATAGTACTTTAAAATAAAAACTATAAAAAAGATTATAAGAGCAACATGACAGCATGCAAAGATTTTTTTAAAAAAGATCCACCACAAATATTAGACATGATGGTTTATTTCTTCGTGGCCAGTTGCTGTTTCCATTTGCTTTTGTTTAAAATGATGCTTTGCTTTTGACCAGGGAGGTCTCCCCATTTTTTATATGGGTTGCAACATGAAATGACTCCAATCACATATTTGTGATGACTGTATTGATCTTTTGACTCCTTCCCTGAGGACACTTTTATTCTTGCCAATTCCTTAATTTAATATTTGGCAGACCTAATTTTCCCATTCAAAACAATGGAATATTGTAGTTAGCTCATTGCAGAAATCCTGACAGAAATTATATTTCAAGATGCATTATTTTAAGAGCAAACCTACTGATATTCCTGTATGTATGCAAATTTGGGTTGATTATTTAGCTATTATTTGCTATAATAACAGCATCATGGTATGGGTAATATTTTAACATCTATGTAACCATGTGTAACTCTTATTACACATTTTAAACATTTTTTCATATAATAACAGAAGGAGAAAAATATAAGGCTAGACATCAGAATAAATAAAAAAACAGCCAACATACTGGCAGTAAAAAAGTATTATTTAAAAAAGCATAAAGAATGGTTTGTTTTGTAACATGAAAGTTTCCCACAGAACTCATTCATGGAATTTCGCAAAACTTCAATCCTAACAAGACATAAATTAAAACGGAGATAAAATAAATAGTGGGATACATAATGGATCAATAGTACTTCCCTGGAATAATAGAAAAAGCAAAAGGTTGAGCTGATTTGGGGGCATTTTGAACAAAATCATCCTAATAGACCCTGCCCTTACCTGAGGAATGAAACATTATCCGCAAATACATTAAGATTTTATATGCTCAATCAGATGTCAATTCAGCTGCCAAGCCTGTAGTCTAGGGCAGAGTTTCTCAACCTCAGTAACTTTCTGACTAACAATGAAGTTAAAAGGAGCCCTATAGATGTTTGCATTTATTTTAGAGATGGCACTAAATCTCTGGATGGCTGAGGAATGGGCAGTGGGAACATTATCACTCTTCTTGTTGAACTTATGGTCTCCTGAACACTGAATGACAGCTATATATTGAATACCTAGTATAAGTTCTCAGTCTAAACCATGGAAGTCTCATAAGATCTCATTCAAAAAAAGTCTAAATTTTACAAGGAGATTGAGTGCACAATAGGATGACAATTTTATGGAGTAACTATAATATGTGTGCCATTTTTTGGTAGTACAACTTAAGGCTGTCTTATTCTGTACAATGTAAAATCATTCCGGTTTACTAAAATTATGTAAATATAACTATATCAGGAAATAATTAAAACTTGGTTGTTCTCCCAGGCCTTAGAATACAAAGTCATCATGGTTTTGGATTTTATTGGTGATGTTTAGCCTTCTGGTTGGTGTGATATTTGTATATATGTTGCTTTTCTCTTTTAATTATAAGCCTCCAGAGTCACTGGGACTTGGGAGGCATATAAATTTAAGAATTAATTTAATTTAATTTAATTCTTAAATTTGTATGTCTCCCAAATTAAATTAAATTCAGCTGTTTGAGGGCCTTGAAACTGGAAAGAAAAAAAGTATTCCTGAAATCTCCATTCCTGAATAATAAATTTTATATTCCTAAATACGACTGCATGAAGAATATATTACCTGATGGACTATCTTCACCTAGATTTTTAAATCAATCTCAACCAAATAACAGAGTTGCAATTGTATTTCCAACAGTAAGAAAGAAGGAGATGGGTGTTTTTTTGTTTTGTTTTGTTTTGAGATGATGGGTTAAAATAATTTCCTTGGACAAGCAAAATAAAAATTTCCACTTAAAATAGCCCCAGAACATTTGAACTTATGCTTGTATTGAATTTGTGGAAGAGCTCCCAAACATAATTTAAAACAGCCTTAATATATCAGTTGGCTGCAGGGATATTGAGATGCTGTGCTGGTATATATTGCTTTCATACATACATACAGATATACATAAAAGCACATTATTACAAAAAACACAAACAAGAATAAAAAGGCTCCATCAAACAATAAATAAAACCAACTGATGCAAGACAAATATGTATTTTAAAAAGACATTTTAGTATTGCTTATCACTTTCTGAAAGTCAATACCAAGTGTCAGGAAAATGAAAAGAAAAAAAAAGAATAATGAAACTCCATGAATCAACCGATACCTCCCTAAATATATTGAAACTCCAATCCTTTTTTCCCCCATAACTATGAATTGCAAAGTACAAACATCCCCATCCTCATTTCATCTTCTCAGCTCCAAAGTAATTCTGGGGAGCAACAATATATTCCAAAATATAGAATATTTGTCATACATTTAAAAACCAGTCAGACTGCAGTATTTAATAGAAATTCACTTGAGGGTAAAAATGTAGTTTGGCTTTTTAAAAAAATGATGTCTTTCTGCAGGTATCTATCTAAACATTAATGTGAGCATTTAATAATTGATAAATGGTGTTTATTTATCTTTGGAAATAGGACTCTCCTTGCTATCAAAGCTGACCCAATTGGTAAGATAAATGGTGCACTCTTGATACATCAGCATGAAAATAAACAGAAGCCATACTAACTACAGCTTGTTATAATTATTTTTTTAAAAAATCTTCAAATAGTTTTTAATATTCCTTCCTTCTTCCTTCCATTTTGTTTCATGGTATAGAAAACAAATACTATCTCTTATCACTCTGAATTATCACAGCTATTCACTTTTTTTTCTAATATATATTTTGCAGGTTATTAGTGAGGAAAACATCAATGAGGTAAAATTAAACATATTGTTAAATTTTTGAACCAGGTAACTAAGGAGGCTATGTTATTCAATAATTTTGAACAGCTAAATTTGTATTCTAAATTTGCCTTCTGAGGTTGGTTGTTTCCTTGCAGATGTTTCATTACCCACTAGAGGGGAGGCAAGGAATGTTGCGGGTCCCACCCCTTAAGGAGATATATCTGGCGGGACTCAGATGAAGGGCCTTCTCTATGGTGGCTCCTTCTCTGGCACATCATCCTCACAGAGATTAGATTGGGTCCACTCTAACACTCTTTCGAAAGGCGCTGAAGACGTGTTCTGCCCATGTATGAAAATGTGTTGTTGCTGGGGTGGGGGTTGTTATTATTATTATTATTATTATTATTATTATTATTATTATTATTATTATTATTATTATTATTATTATTATTATTTCTTTTATATGGTGTTTTTATATTTGTGTAAGCCACCTTGAGTTGCCATGTGCAAGTAGGCAGAAATATAAATTTTCTAAATAAATAAATAAACTAGATGACATCTTTGGTCAAGTGAGTATGAGGTTGGTTGTCTGTTTCTATATACTAGCTTGCCTTGCCAGTTTGGGTGTGTGAGATTGAAATCTCTCAATACAATTTAGCTCATAAACCAGCTTTCATAGTATAATTATTGAAATGACAGTCTAGAAACCTGGTTCTTTAGCCACAAAAGCTCACTTTGTAGCCTTCTACTTCACCAGTGATTTCCTTGGTTACACTGAGGAAAACATCTATAGGGAAAAGGACATAGGGAGCTCACAAGGAAATGGGATAAAGTGAAGACAGAAGAATCTATTCATTTCATGCTTCATAACATTCTTCAAAAAATGAAATCAAACATAGTTGTAAGCACTTATGTGACTTTTTGTGGGTTTTCCCTTAATTTATGCATTTTTATAATTGTCACATATTTTTTTCAATAAGGGAGGTTTTTTGCTTCATTTTTAAATTGGACTATGATAAGTATGAAAAATAGAATAATAATTACTGTATATGCTAGTTTACAAATTAGCTCAAGAACTGTGGATCAGGTTGGTTCACACTGAAATACATACCAAATGCTTAGGACCACTCTTCCTGAAAGAATAAAAGGTTATAGGATTTATAAGCCTGTAAGAAATCCCAAAGAGAGAGAGAAATGGAAGGCATTTCAACAAGAGTTTTTAAATGAACGTAAGGATTATGAGAAACATCCTTCTATCTGATATAACTTCAATTGAGGGAATTGGAAGAAGTTATAGTGTTCACTTTTATCAGGCAGAACAATAGTTGTTCTTGGGAAGGAAAGTGCAATATTTCAATGAAAAATTATGCCATGTTCATATCTTTGTTTTTATTCTGAAAGTTTTTTTCCAGTATAATTTGTAATCTTTCATAATGCTCAGATACACTGAACAAATGACATTCTTCTCATACTGTTCACTACTGTTTATACAAATTCTAAGCACGGGGAAAATACTGAGTAGATTATTCTTCTGGTATAATTAAATTAATTATATCAGAAGAATAATCTACTCCATATTTTTCTATTCAAAACTTCATTATTTCAGTAACTAACTTCTTCTTAACTAAGTATTGTCTTGCTAGGCTTTCTGGTATGCCATTCTTTCATCATCATGTAGTCCTAGTATACAGTATGTCACATGTGAAGATTTGCTTGAATGATAAGAAGACAGTTGAATCAACTGGTTGCCATTAGCTTTGTTAGGGTAAGCATAATCTACAGATAATGGAGCTCTAAAATATAATGTAAAATACAACACAACACAATACAATATAATACAATATGGGGGAGTCAAACTATTTTCCAAAGCACCAAAATGAGAAACAATGGATGGAACTAACCGAGGAGGGAACCAATCTAGAACTAATGAGAAATTTCCTAATGATGAAAGCAATCAACCAATGGAACAACTTGCCTTCAGAAGTTGTAGGTGCTCCATCAATGAAGGCTTTAAAAAAAAAAGACTGGACAACCATTTATCTGAAATGGCATAGGCTATCCTGCTCTATCTTCCGACTCTATTATTCTATGTTTTAATTCGAGCTAAAAATGCAGGACTTCTATCTTTCATGAGTAACTGAGAGAGGATTTTTAAACATTAATTTAATTTCCTGTATGATTTCTTTATACACACACAAATACACACACATTGAACCTTGACTGCATTAATTTTGAACTGGACAAAGGTTACATATTTCACAAATTATAATAGTTTCCTCTCTGAAAAAAAAATCCTGGCACTAACCATTATGATAGAATCAAATAAACATATAACTTTTAAGATGAGATTTAATTTCAATTAATAACCCTAGATAAATATTTGACTATCCATAAACACTCATTTATCATGTAGCATTTTTGAATGGCCTCTTATAGCAACTTACTTCAAAGATGAGCCAGTAAAAACAATATTATTGTTACTGTTATTGCTGTAATTATTGTTATTCCAAGATCCGTTTTATTTGACATATTGTCCCCAAGGAATGATTCATTTGGAAGATTTAATGGAATATTCTCTCTCCCTATCTGACTGATAGACCTGTGAAAGGCTTAGCCATTCCTCTATTAAAATATTCTAATTAAATCAGTCATCCTATTCCCATCAGTTATTTAGTGCTTTCACATAGCGAAGAGGCTGTTGGATTATCTCCAAGTAAGCCAATCTATTGAGCTTCCTTCATGGCTGGTTGGTTACTACACACAGGAGACTCTTGTTCACAGTTAGATAGGCTCTGTGTGTGTGTGTGTGTGTGTGTGTGTGTGTGTGTGTTGCATCACTCACAGAATAAACTGCTGGATATTCAAATCACCATAAAATCCATTTCTGCTTATCTTCAAAAGATAAAGTAGATTTATTGTTGTTGTTATTGTTGCCATTTCTCTTCACTGACCCTGCAATCACTTTCAGTTTCAGTTTCAGAAATAGGTAACAAAGGAGACACCGGAACAATCTTTGCACTCTCATCATGTTTGCCTTAACGAATCAACTTTGCTACAGTAATTGTAATGTGCATGGCATGAAATATAGTGGAATATTCCTTGGCAAAGCTCTTTTACTTCCACTGAATTGTGGAACAATGGAACAAATGTATAAGTTTGCTATTTGGTTCAGAAAAATGTTATTCGTAATCACAATTTAATGTAAACTCTTTTCTTTTGTATTTCTCTACTTTGAGCAATAAAAACTTTAAAAAAAATACTGCCAGGTTATTGTTGGTAGGCTGGGATTGGGGTTTTTGGCAATGGTAGGTTTTTACGGGAAGCAAGTCCCACTAATTTCTGTGAATGCTTTGTGATATACACACAGTTCAGAAATAGACATCCAAAGAGTGTGCTGTTTCTTTGCTTTGTTCAATTTATAAACTCCCAGAACAGCTAGAAAAAAGTTCTACTGTGTTTTTTCCCCGGCCTCCAGAGAGCTGTACAATGTTTGAACTAGCTGTACAAAGAGCCCCCAATACAGCGGAGAAAATGTTCAAGTTCAGCCTTTTATATCGTGTAACTGTAATGTGTAATGTGTATATAATTTATAATGTGCAATTATCTGTATTGTGTGCAAACCCTCCTCTGTGACACAAAAATGGCAACTTACCAAAATTCAGCTCTGTCCTTGCAGACACTGCACAGAAATGCCAACATTAGTGGGTCTCCCACACTTGCAAAAGTTATGATTGCCGCGGGGTTTTTTTAATGAAATGAAGGAAACACTTCCTTATCAGCTTCTGATTTCAATCATTCAGCAAGGCGAATTATTAAGAATATGAAACAGTCTATGTCATCTTTCAGTGCATAAGTCTGACCCTTGAAGAAATTATATGCAAAAGTAATATATAAGATTTATTGAGAAAAGAAGACATTATACATTTGGCATAGAACACAAATATTTCAGCTCTTGATTAAGAACAAAATATGAATATAAACTTTCTCTCTCTCCCTCTCTCTCTCTCTCTCTCTCTCTCTCTCTCTCTCTCTCTCTCTCTCTCTCTCATTATTTACTTAAAAACTATTTCCCACATTAGATAAACAAAAAGCATGCATCTGAAAATGCACATTTTCCTGGCCTACCGATTCATCTCAAGCGACCATCTATCTAATCCTAAACAAAGCGAAACAAAACCACTCATCTATTACCTTATCCCTGCTTAACCTCCCTGTTTTCTTCTTTCCCATACTATAGTCTGTGCCACTTTTGTGTTCCTTCAGTTATTATTATTTTTATCACTGCATAATTGTTTCTCAGGGTTTAAAATCTACTTACTCTTTACCCTTCTTTCTCCTCCTGGTGGTCTAGTTTTATTAATGTTGATTTTCTTTTTCCCTTGGACTGAATTTCTTGCATCTCTAGTAGTTCTTTCCTGAAATAAAAAATCAGTACATTTTTTTACCCAGATAGAACCATTTCTGTCTTCACAAGGGCAGCCACCAGTGAAAGTGGACAAGTAATGCAGCAAGACAAATATGCAAATATTAATAATTTAAAAAGCCTCTTCCTTAGGGTTTAAAAAGCTGCATTCGGAAATCAGAAGCTTTGTGAACATCCAGTCTATCAGAAATATGTCCATCCTAAATGGAGGAAAAATATCTGAAGAAGAGAGATTTTACACCATATAATGTCTTTCTGTAAGCTTCTGTCTTTAAAACCAGAACTGGTTAGTGTGCATCAACACATTTAAACGGTCAGTTAACTCCCCTACAGTCTTTGCTCATAGTCAGAGCCCCTTTACATTCAGAACTTTTGTAAAAATAAATAAATAAATAAGATAACAACATTGGGAAGGAAAAAAAATGAACTGCATGTTACTCACAGTATATAAATCACTAAATGATGCTGTCAACCTTTATTGGGGAAAGAATAAACCGTTAAGTATGAAGAATGTCTAACTACAGAATTAAATGAAAATTGCTGTGTTTTATGACATTATATAAATTCTAATTATATATGTTCTAATTACAGATAAAATGGTACATTCACTTTTCTTCTTGGTCTTTTTTGTATGAAAGGGTTGTAAAGAAATTCTGCATAAGAATTCAGTTTCAAAATTTCTTCTGAAGGAGGAGCTGGAGAAAGAGAACTCCAGCTGAACTTGGAATGTGATGATGTTTCCTATTCAAACATCATTTAAAATAGCTACCTTGCTATTGCATGAGGGATAGAAAAGACAGGAGGTGAGAAATAACACGAGACCCTCATGAGAGGAAACAAGGATTTTTTTTCTTCTATCCTAAACTGTAACATAATATGAAAACAATTCTTTGTAGTTTCAGTGTTAACTCACTGCATCATTTACAATAGATTTATTGCCAGTTTGTGACCTGCTACATGCAGGAGAACATATACAATAAACAGAGACAGAAACGTCCATGATTTTTAGCTCATAGCATAACAGAGTTGGAAGAGATCTTAGAGGTCTTCTAGTCCAACTCCTTGCTCAAGCAGGAGACTCTATACCACTTCAAACAGGCAATTGTCCAGTCTTTTCTTAAAAGCCTCCAGTGATGGGGCACCCACAAATTTTGAAGGCAAGATATTCCACTAGTTAATTGTTTTTATCCTTAGGAAAATTCTCCTTAGTTCTAGGTTCTCTCCTTGATTAGTTTCCATCCATTGTTTCTTGTCCTGCCTTCTGGTGCTTTGGAAAACAGGTTGACCCTCTTTTCTTTGTGGTAGCCCCTCAGATATTGAAGCACTGCTACCATGTTTTCCCTAGTCCTACTTTTCACTAGACTAGACAAGCCCAATTCCCACAACTGTTCTTTGTATGTTTTGTCTCTAGGCCTTTAATTATCTTAGTTGAACTTTGCACTTTCCCAAAGTCTCAACATCTTTTTAATGTTGTTATGAGCAAAACTAGATGCAATATTCTAAATGTGTTCTTACAGAGGCTTTTTAAAGTGGTACTAATACTGATTGTGATCTTGATTCTTCTATTAATGTAGTCTAGGATTGCATTGGTTTTTTTTGGCTGCTACACACTGTTCACTCATATTTAAATGATTGTCCACCAGGACTCCAAGATCCCTCTCACAGTTACTGCTACTGAGCCATTTTACCTAGTCTGTATGTGATGGTTTTTCTTGTTTAAAGGTAAAATCTTAGTTTTATCCATATTGAATTTCATTTTGTTAGATAAGGCCCATTTTGTTAGATAAGGCCCAGTGTCAAGATCCTTCTGAATCTGGGGCTTATCTTCTGGGCTGCTGGGTTTTTTTTTTTGCTAGCTTAGTATCATCTGCAAATTTGTTGTGTTCCCCTTCTATTCCTTCATCTAAATCATTTAGGAAGTTATTGAAGAGTATTGGGCCTAAAACAAAACCCTGGGGTTCCCTCTGCCCACCTTCCTCCATGTAGATGTAGTTCCATTAAGAACTATATGTTGAATATTGTTTGTCAGCCAGTTACAAATGTATCTGGTGGTGGCACTGTCTATCCCATATTTTTCTAGATTTCCAAGAAATAGGTTGTGTTCTACTGTGTCAAATGCCTCTAAATCTAAGTATATTATGTCCACAGCATTTCATTGATCCACCAATTTAGTCACTTGGTCAAAGAATGAAATAAGATTTGTTTGGCATGATCTGTTTTTGATGAAACTATGTTAGCTTCTGGTTACAACTTTGTTTGCTTCTAGGTGTCTACAGATTTGTTGCTTGATTATCTTTTCCAAGATCTTCCCAGGTATTAATATCAGACCTGATTGGTCTGTAGTTTTTTGGATATGTTTTTTTAAAAAAAAATATGGGGATCCCTTCAGCTCTTTTCCAATCCTCAGGTAGTTCCCCAATGCTCCAAGAACTTTGAAAGATATGGGTCAATGGTTCAGAGATCATGTTTGCCAGTTACTTCAGAACTCTGGGATGTAATCCATCAGGACCCATGATTTAAATTCATCTAAAGCTGATAGGTATTCTCTTACTTACGTTCGCTTATTTTAATTTGCATTCCTAGCCTGCCTTTTGTGGTTCTGTTTTTGGTACTTGGGTTGCATTATCTTTTTGTAGGAAGACAGATGTTCCGAAGTTCCTTTATCACTTTTTATCTGTTAGTAATAATGGGGTCCATATTCCCTCTCATTCCCTCCTCTACCTTTGGGGTGACAAAGTTGTTAGTTAGGTTGGTCAGGAACCTGTTCGTTCTCCCACTTGTTGCAGAGTTGGTCTCCCAGTCAAAATAGTTAAAAATCCCCCATTACTATTTTGGTGTGTTTCCTACATATGTGTTAAATTGTTAGCAAATAGTTCATCTATTTCTTCTGCTTGGTTGGGTGGCCTATAGTATATCCCAATGCCAATGTCATTCTTTTCTCCTTTTATGTTGACCCATATGTATTTTAATAACCTTTGTGTATCTCAATAGAGAGTAAGTGGTCTCTTACATATAATGCAACTCCATCTCCTTTTTTGTTAGATCTGTTTCTTTTGAATAGTTTGTATCCTTTTGAACAGTTTGTATCTTTCTATCCTTCTAGTCATGAGTTTCATCCCACTAGGTTTTGATAATGGCAATTATATCATACCTATTTCGAAGTATACTAGTACTTCAAGTTCACCCTGCTTATTCCCTAAACTTTAAATGTTATTGTATAGGCATTTAAGTTCTTTGTAGCTGACCCTGGGTATGCTTCCTACAACTCCTACTTTGCATTTGAGTTTTTCTTCTTTCCCTTCCCTTATTTTGTTGTTTATCTAGTGGTCTTTGTTTGGAATTAGGTTCTAAAGGCAGTAAAGATTGGTCACCCTCCTCCCTCAATTTTAATTGTGATGAGTCAGTCATTTTCTGAATATATTCTTCCCGGTTCTTGTGAGATGCAAAGATTCCTTCATGTAGGTAATGTAAGCCATGGCCAAAGAATCTGAAGTTCTCTTGATGGCACCAATTCTTAAGACAGTAGTTCAGTTCTAAAATCCTTTGATCCCTCATAGGATGTTGGCCTTTTGTTGGAAGTATAGATGAAAATACCATTTCTTCTCCTAAATCCTTAACTTTCTTACCTAGCTGTTTTAATCTCTTTTTATTGTTTTGGGTTCATTGCCATGGCATTAGATCCCAAGTGAAAGAGAAGAAAGGAGTGGGGTTGATTATTTTAATAAGGATCTCAGTCACAATTTTTCATTTTTGTTCCAGGGAGATAATACGCCTCCTTAAATCGAATGTCTATTCTGCTGATTACAGATTCTGTTCACCTAAAAATTGACTCTCCTATAACAAGTTCTTGACTTTTTTCCTTTGGGAGGTCTGGAATACTTTTCTACACATTATAAGAGCATTGGATGGTGCTTCTTTTCTAGAAGGACTTGATGATGCCTCTTTTTTAGGTGTTTGCATAATTTCTTCCAGGGGGAGGCTATGAAAACAATTGTTCAGTTCCAGAGGAGCTTCATTTGAGTGGGCTGGAGTAGACAGCAGGGTTCTGCCTCACAAGCTTTTCCCCCCAAACATTTAGAGGAATTTCTCATTTTTAAAAAGAATAATCACAACATGGTGACTTGACATCCATGCAAAATAAGGAAAATTTGTGTTAAAACAATTTCCCCAATGTTGATGGTACAATACCTCAGACAATTTAATGCACTATTATGTATTTTTGTTATCTTCAATTAAGTTAAGGTCATAAATGAATATTTAAAATTGACATTTTTTGTGTGTCATAATTTGTGAGTTCATATTCATATTTTAACTTTTCAGTTCAATGTTGGAAAATGGACTGAAAAATAAGGAAGCAAAGGCAATAAGCATGAGATGGATATGAAAATATATGTTTAAATATTTTCTATTACAATATGATACTTCTACCTTACTTATAAGCTAAATACAAAATTTGAAAGTTATCTTGAGGAAATCATAATCAACTATTACGGGTTTAATGGATACCCCATTACGCAAAATTGATTTGGAAAATCTTTATGCTAAACTTTAGAAAGTGACTACATAAATATTGATCAACAGTGACCTAATTAGAATCATTTGCATGCAAATGAGAATTTGAATGAGATAAACAATGACATGCTGATAATAACCTTACTTTTCCAGATAAACTAATTCTATTTTGTCACAATTTCTTTAAAAAATAATTGTAGAACTGAACAATTCACTTTGCAAAATCTATAGCTTTTAATTTTTGAATCCATTATATAAAAAAATCAAAATTGCTTGATTCTTAGATCATTTGCAGAAAGGGAAGGGAAAATATGCTTGCATAATTCTTAACAAATTCAAAATCATTTTCTATATTTTAACAGTTCTGCATAGATTATTCCTAAAATATTGATGCAAACTATAATTGTCTGAGGATGTGGTTTCAAACATTCTTAATATTTCAAATATATAATAGCCAGCAACATTAAAAATGTGAGCAATTCAGGAAAATGTGAGCCTTTGGAATCTTTCTCATTTTCCAATATTTTACAGTATCTGTCCAGTGGATCCATAGTACATGTATGTTTCACAATCTATGGGTTCATTTCATCCACAACCAAAATATACGTAGGTGGATTTAGGTCTGGAAAGCTGGAATTTAAAATATGCAAATTTGGGGAAAAAACAGAGATTATAAAATGCATAAGATGACCTTATAAGTTTTAGTCAGTACCATGGCTATAATCATGCCCATAACTTCTGTAACAGGGCAATATACTGAGCAATTCTGATAGGGACATTGAAGATCACTTAGAATACCAGGCTTATAGCCTAATACTGAAGGTAGGATATAACAAAATAGTTGAATTTTCCTTCCCAACATTCAAAGTTTTGATCCAGGACCTCAAAAATTTTGTAAAGTTATATTTTGATCAGATCTGGGAGAACAATGGAAAATAAAAACTATTTTTTCTGAAATAGGATTCTGATACTGTCCTGCGTGCTTTGATTTTATATTCCTTAGAAAGATCCTTTCTGAGTTATACTTATTCTCAACAAGCCAGAATAATTACTTTTCTTCTAAGCTATTCCTAAGGTCTCTGTTTGATGTACATTTTCAGTTTATATAAATGTTAAATGAAATATATCCATAATATTTGACTATTTGATTCCCACCTATCTGATTTATTATCCTTGACTTTGCTTTCCCTATTCTTAGTAATGTCATGGCATTTTCCAGGTCTCCCCACCCCCAGATTCTACTGGGAGAGTAACAATTTCTATTTCCTCTTAAAGATACCAAGTAAAAAATTAGATCTAGACACAGAATTGTTGACAAGATACAGGCTCAAAAGATCATAAAAAATTGCTTTGGCTAGTTTTTCATTGAAAGCTTGTTAAAAATCCTAGAATTTCCCCAGTTCCCAGTGCCAATAGAGTTAATTTTCCCATCACTATAAATTTTCATTACTCTGCATGCATATGTTCCTTACGGGTCCCAGTGGGTACCTATCATCTGTATCTTCCTTTCCCAGTTGACTGTAGAGTCACTAACCCATAAGTTTCTTGCAAATATCATAGTAACTCATGTGGAAATATCAGCTTTCAAGCAGAAAAAAATACTTTTGAACTGTTCACATTTATAGAGGAAACTTTGAAAATATAATTCTTAATCTCAAAGCCAAAATATCTCTAAATCTACAAGCATTTTTATGGTTTTCAAATCTAACTTATAATTTTAGGTCTGAAGTTTTGATTTTTCATTCTTTTATTTTGCTTATAATTTGGAATTGGCATCTCTCAAAGAATGGAAAAAGGAACTGAGATGTTTCACAAGGAGCCAGCCAATTCAATTCACATGTCAATGGCTTATATGTTTTCATTGTTGTTGTTGTTATTGTTATTCCACAGTGCCAACCATAGGACCTTACCTCATTTCACATTTAAATAACACAAAACCATAAGCTTTTGGTAGAAAAATGACAAAACACACCAAATAAGAGCCAACTTTGCCATTCTTTCTGGTAAAAGGGGTCTCTTTTCAATTTGTATCCAAACTGTAATATGAACAACTAATATGATTCCATCTCAGTCATACCTATTATGTATATCTATAAGATTATTTTGGCCATGCTATTAAAATTTCAGCAAAATATGATGATGAATTTATGTGTGCTATTCAAAGATTTAAAGAATGTTCTGCAGCTGTTGAGATTTTACCTTCACAGATGAGAATCAGAGCATGAAATCATCTCTCATGAGTTTCTACTTAATTATTTTCAGGAAATATAATTATTTTCTCATATAAGCTAGTCTTCTAAATAATGCCTAAAACTGTTTAAAATTGGGAATTAAATACATATTGTAGATACACTAGTAATATTCAGAATACTTCAGACAAAGCAAACATTAGAAGAATAGGTAGAAAGAGAAAGAACATAAATTAGGCTATAAGCATAAAAAGACTTTCTCCCCTTATTTCTTTGGAAGAGTGGGATAATGTTATCCCCAAGGGTTCAAATACAAAAATGTTAAAAGAAACTCAGATTGGATCTGTCAATCTAAAGAATAGCCAGAGAAAATCAAACTGTAAAGAAATAAGCAGTAGCAGGAAAATTCCCTTTCAAGCCATGGTGGTGAACCTATGGCATGTGTGCCACAGGTGGCATGCAGAGCCATTCCTGTGGGCATGTGCACCATCGCCCCAGAGAGACATGGAGCCAGACTCCGCCTCTCCATATGCGCCAGCACTCTTGCTCTCTTTCTCTCTGCACTGGGAGTCAGGGAGCAGCTGCAAGAGCTGGGCAGATCCGGGCTGGATGGTGGAGGCAGGGCTTTTTTTAATATATATAATGCACAGAATGGCATTCCGGCATCTTTTTTTGAATGGAAGTTGCCAGCACGAGTCCAGGTATGCCTGCAGAGCAATTTTGTGGACTGCCAGCAGCCTGATCTGGGCTTTGGAGGCCTGGAAAAGGCCTCTGTCACCTGGATCTATGGCTGCAGAGCAATTTTGCATCTCCCCCATGGCCAATCTGGGCTCTGGAGGCCTTTTCAAAGCCTCCGGAGCTTGGATCCATGGCCGCGGAGTGATTTTGCATCCCCCAGTGGCCTGATTCAGGCCCCAGAGGTCTTCTCCAGGTGGAGGCCTGTTGGACCTTTTTTTTTTTTTGCCTATTGGCATGGAAAGCACTCATCTTGGTTGCGCTGGGCTTCCAAACAGGTGGCCATACCATTTGCTGAAAAAGGGGTGTATGGGTCATGCGAATCTGAAATACTTCATTTTAAGCTGTGTTACTGGAAGCCTTATGTGTTGCGGTTCTAAAGCAGAGGCCTGAGTAAGCTTTCTCTCTGTTCCATCAGTCCGGTTTACTGAACTAAGTTATATACCGTATATCCTTTTTTTTACTCTTTCTATCAAACATAGCATTCTTCCATTCTTGTAACATGCTGTATCTCCATAGCATTCGCAAAATTATCTCCATAACTTTTGTGAATGCCCCATTATCTTAAACATGCCCCTCTTTCCCCAACTCTCCTCCTTCCCTTCTTTTCATCTCTCATCAAATTTCCTTTCTGAACCTCTGTTCTTTTCATCCTATTTCATTCCTCTTCAGTTCCCTTTTCATACCTGTATTTGTACATAAATAACAACAGGTTGTCAACCATTTATGCAGGCTCAGACCTTATGGTCACAAAGTGTGTCCATGCATGAGCTAGCACACATATGCTTTATGTTTATCTTGCATGGAAACATTTGTTGTTCTATCGGAGATTCAGGAAGACACATAGCACCATTTACAAGGATTGATGGGTAACTGCCCTTACTGCACATATTTTTTCAACATATTATAAAAACCATGTATTGTCAACAACAACAAAAGAAAATGCCTGCATGTTTATGTGTGTTTTTGCATTCATCAGACACTACTGTAGCTTTTGTAATTTTCACCTACTTCTTCCCATTCTCTAAAGATAATAACATTTTTGACAATGTGTGTACATACCATGTCATTGGAATATGAAGCACAGTGCAATGCATTGTGCACTTTATATGGATTCAGACAGTTTCACCTCAGGCCAAAGGAATAAACATCACACATGGCACTCAAACAACCTTCCTTCCTCCCTAGACTAACTGAACCCTAGTCAAGACACACTGATATGTGTGTGCGCGCACACACACACACACACACATACACACAGAGAGAGTGACACATAAAGAGGCAGACAGACATATATGTACATGTATATGTGTGTGTATCCACTGACCAGGCCATTCTTTCCTTTCTTGCATTGACTTAATTTATCCCCTGCCCACCAAATGTCATTTACTCTGAAAGAGAGTAACCTATAGATGGGGGCATATGGAATGGGAGGAAGGTTTAATTCCCAGATCCTCAATATCAGGGGTCCCCAACCCCCTATCCATGGAGTGGTACCAAGCTGCAGCATGCCAGCAACCAGTCTGCACAAACAAACAAAGCCCCATCCATGGGATGCAGGCAGCACACAAAACCACGCACTCTCCGGTCCATGGAAAAACCTTTCTCCACGGAACCGGCCCCTGGTGCCCAAAAGGTTGGGGACCTCTGCTCTATATTATGGTCATCTAAAGTGTGCTAGAGAGTCTATTTGTACTGATAGTTCTAGAATTTGAAATCTAAGAACCTGAAAAGTTTGAATCCATACAAATAAAACTAGAGATACTAATACTAAGTCACTACAAGCTCATAAATTCCTGCAAATATTTCCTGTCCATTTGAGGCCCAGAAACTTCTTAAGAAAAACCATAATTCACTGCCAGCACAGATACTTTGTATGAAAAAGAATCAAGATGCAATCTTTTGAGATTCTTCTGAGAAAATGCAACCTATTAGAGACTGCAGTATTTTTATCTTATATAATGAAGCTGGTGAAGCTTTGACTCACTGCTAAATAACTGCTAAATAATGAACTACAATTGGCTAAAAAAACAACAAACGGTTTACAATGATTTATTGAAAGTCTTATACTAGAATGTCTTCCTCTTCAAGACCATTAATCTCTCTTTCACATAAAGGTGAAACTGTGCTTTGGTTTATTTTCCTGAAGTTAAGTCACTCTACAGTAAGACTATGCTGTTAACAATTCCAATATGCCTAGGAGAAAAAAATAATAATGTCCTGGAGACATAATTGTGGCATGCAATTCAAACAAGTGAAAGGCCACCTAGACAGACCACAACGAACTTTTATTTATCTTCAAGATAACTTGAAAGGTCAGCACAGAATGCTGACATTAATAGGGCTTTACAAAAATGAGCTGTCTGGACTGTTATCCTAAGAAGCATGCCTTATGTTTAAAGCTATGCAATATCCAGGGCAGTCTTTTCAGAAAAAGGATGGGACACAAAGAGCATATCATGGTATCAGTCCACCATTTCTGATGATTGCTCACAATGTTGCAGATACTATTCCAGGAGACACTTTAAATCCATAAGCTCCTAAGTGGCTCAATGGGTATATTCAGGTTTGGCATTTTCCACAAGGTTTATTGGAATTGTTAGACAAATTCTTTGTACTACCTATTGTAGGTCAGCCTGGTCTAGTGGTTAAGGCACCAAGCTAGATGGGAATTCTAGTCCCATTTTATCCATGAAAAGCAGCTGGGTGACTTTGGAGCAGTCACTTTCATTCAGTGCAGCTCACCTCATAGGGTTGTTGCTGTTGTGTGGAAAATAGGAGGAGGAGTTATTTATAAAGATAATAAAGGTGACATATAAATTAATTGTTAAAATAAAAATTCACAGAATGCTCTAGAATAAGGGATCTGCCATGATTTATCTGGAACTCAGGTTTTAAACCCTGAAGTGACTTAAAACTCACAAAGAAACACACACAATGAAAGAGAGCACATGAATTTTAATTCATTTAAGAAAGTATCATCTTAATTTTTCTCCAAAAGAATTTTAAGAACAAGAGGCAGTAGCAAGTGAAACTAAAAAGCTTTTGTTGTTCATTTATGGAGATTAGAACTTTATGATGGAGATGATGGAAAACTATTGTAACATTGCCATCAGTGTGAGGGCTGCATGCAGTCAGAGGCATCCCAAAATTACACCATCATCATTTAGCACAAACATTGAGCAGTGGTGGGAAGGAAGGAAGGAAGGAAGGAAGGAAGGAAGGAAGGAAGGAAGGAAGGAAGGAAGGAAGGAAAGAAAGAAAGAAAGAAAGAAAGAAAGAAAGAAAGAAAGAAAGAAAGAAAAAAAGAAAGAAAGAAAGAAAGAAAATGGAAGCAGGAGGCCCCTAGGAGGCAAAGTGCACTAAAGTCCATATTTTAAAAAAATCTCTCTGCCAATATTCTCAAATTCCATGGTCAGGATTTGACTGTTTGCTGCTGTAACTTGATGATATAGGCTCAGACATTGTGGGCTATAGAGGGTTTTTTAAGCTGGAAATGGGAACAATTTGATCCTCAGAGGCTTCCTACTTCAATTTCAATCCTTAATTTTCTCCTCCACCAAAAACTTTTTAAAAGGGCCTTGCTCTTCCTGTATCATCATTATCCAATGATTGGCAATTCCAACTCTGGGAAAATTGTCCAACCATGACATAACAGCTGTGCAAATTTGGTTTAGTTAGAAAAGCTTTAGTTTTAAAGCAAGAAAGGATAGTTTTAAAACCAAAGAAGTGCTTCTTGAAGATTTAGGAAACAACCTTATGAGATCTTCTTATATTTCTGTTTCTCACCTTTTCTTTTTCAACAGCATGACTCAGTTCAGGGGGAAATCATTTACTGACCACCCCCAACTACTTTTATCTTTCCTCAATTATCAAGTATTTTGACCACTAAAAAAGAAGCAACAGATTTTATTTTTACATAATCTGATCAGAGTTTCTTAAGTTGTTGGTGCACGTGTATACATATGTTTTGATTTGTTTGTCTGTCCATGCATATCCTTTTTAAAACTTTATATCATATGTTATATTGCTAAGTTGGCCCAATTGTGTAAGTTGTATAGTGAAGAAATATGTATTTATTTGGATGGGGGATTTGTGGATTACACCAAGCTAGCAGGAATAGCCAACACTCCAGAAGACAGGCTTAAGATACAAGAGGATCTGGATACACTTGAACACTGGGCACTATCTAACAAAATGAAATTCAGTGGTGAAAAAAAGTAAGGTTCTACATTTAGGCAAGAAAAACCAAATGTACAGGTATATTATAGGGGGTATCTTGCTCAATAGTAGTAACTGTGAGAGAGATCTCATAATCCTAATGGACAATCACTTAAATATGAGCCAGCAGTGCTGCATTAACAGAGGGATAGAATCAAGATCACGTGAAGTATTAATACCACTTTACAATGCCTTGGTAAGGCCACACTTGGAATACTGCATCCAGTTTTGGTCACCATGATGTAAAAAATATGTTGAGACTCTAGAAAGAGTACAGAGAAGAGCAACAAAAATGATTAGGGGACTGGAGGCTAAAACATATAAGGAACGGTTGCTGGAATTGGGTATGTCTAGTTTAACGAAGAGAAGGATGAGGGAGGACATGATAGCAGTGTTCCAATATCTCAGGGGCTGTCACAAAGAAGAGGGAATCAAGCTACTCTCCAAAGCGCCTGAAGGCAGGACAAAAAGCAATGGATGGAAACTAATCAAGGAGAGAAGCAACCTAAAACTAAGGAGAAACTTCCTGACAATTAGAACAGTTAACCAGTGGAACAACCTGCTTCCAGAAGCGGTGAATGCTCCAACACTGGAAGTTTTTAAGAAGACAACGATTTGTCCGAAATGGTGTAGGGTTTCCTGCCTGGGTACGAGGTTGGACTTCCTCCAAGTTCCCTTCCAACTTATTATTATTATTATTATTATTATTATTAGTAATGAATTGATAATTTTATATCAATGTATTGTATTAATATTACAGTAACATTTATTGTTTAGTAACTTTTCAAAGAAACTTCAATTTCATAATTTGACTAGTTCCATTTTCTCTAAGTCAAAGCAATGTGTCAGACCTAATGCCTCTCCTAGGATGCAAAATCAGATTGTTTCCAAAACTCCTGGCTGAAATTCGTTAGTTCTGACAAGCACAAATTTGAATATCATTTGGATACAACACAAGATTATTTTTCATTTAATTGTCTTACTTGAAATGCAACCTTCTTTGATATCACATTATAAATTGTACCACTAATTACACATTATAAATTGTATAATTTATAAATAATATGGGTTAAATTATTTGTAATTGTAACATTTACAATTATTCTAACCTACCATCAGACAAGCTACACAAACTGAAAATCCACATTGTTAGGAAATACTAGATGCGCTTACAAATATAATTTATCAGTTGGTGACCGACTTAATTTTTTTTGCACCAATAGCTGAAACAGTTCCAATTGTTAGGCTCTAGATACCACTGAAAGGAATGAAAATTGGTACTCCAAATCAATCCAGAATGGATAGCTTTTAGTTACATTGTAATGTTAATCAAAACAAGAGGTTTCCATTAGTTCACATTTTAAATAATATAATTAGAGTGTTCATCAAGAGCCAGTTTGGTGTAGCAGTCCATGCATCAGGCTAGAAACTGGGAGTCTGAATTCTAGTCTCACTTTAGGCCAGCTGAGTGACCTTTGGTGAGTCCTTCTTCCTCAACCCAGAGAAGCAGACAATGGCAAACCACTTCCAAAATCTTGCCAAAATAACTGCAGGGACTTCTCCTGGCAATCACCAAGATCAATAATATTGAAGGCAGACCCCCTCCCAAAATGGGCAATTTATAATGTCAAAAAGCTAATATCATGTGAGTCAAAGCAGACATCATCATCATCATCATCAAGTTGGAAGGACCTTGGAGGTCATCTAATCCAACCCCCTGCTCAGGCAGGAAACCCTATATCATTTCAGACAAATGGCTGTCTATAGTCTCTTCTTAAAAATTTCCAGTGTTGGAGCATTCACAGCTTCTGGAGGCAGGTTGTTCCACTAATTAATTGTTCTAACTGTTAGGAAATTTCTCCTTAGTTCTAGATTGCTTCTCTCTTTGATTAGTTTCCATCCATTGCTTCTTGTCCTGCCCTCAGGTGCTTTGGAGAATAGCTTGACTCCCTCTTCTTTTTGGCAATCCCTGAGATATTGGAACACTGCTATCATGTCATCCCTCATCCTTCTCTTCATTAAACTAGACATACCCAATTCCAGCAACTGTTCCATACATGTTTTAGCCTCCAGTCCCCTAATCATCTTTGTTGCTCTTCTCTGTACTCTTTCTAGAGTCTCAACATTTTTTTTACATAACGGTGACCAAAACTGGATGCAGTATTCCAAGTGTGGCCTTACCAAGACATTGTAAAGTAGTATTAACACTTCACGTAATCTTGAGTCTATTCCTCTGTTAATGTAGCCTATCACTGTGTTGGCTTTTTTGGCAGCTGCAGCACACTGCTGGCTCATATTTAAGTGATTGTCCACTAGGACTCCAAGATCCCTCTCACAGTTGCTACTATTGAGCAAGGTACCCCCTATACTATACCTGTGCATTTGGTTTTTCTTGCCTAAATGTAGAACCTTACTTTTTTCACCATTGAATTTCATTTTATTAGATAGCGCCCAATGTTCAAGTCTGTCAAGATCCTTCTGTATCTTAAGCCTATCTTCTGGAGTGTTGGCTATTCCTGCCAGCTTGATGTCGTCTGTAAATCTGATGAGTTCCCCATCTATCCCATCATCCTGATCATTGATGAAGATGTTGAAGAGAACTGGGCCTAGAACAGAGCCCTGGGGCACCCCACTACATACTTCTCTCCTTATAGATGCAGTTCCATTGAGGACCACACGCTGAGCATGGCTGATCAGCCAGCTACAAATCCATCTGGTGGTGATGCTATCTAACCCACATTTTTCTATCTTATTAAGTAGTGGGTTTATGGTCTACTACTTTATCAAATGTCTTACTGAAGTCCTAGGCTTGGGGCAAGTTTACTTTGAAGGGAAAAGGCAAAAATCAGTAAGAAGCCTACTAGTTTTATAAATTAGATTTATACTGGATGCATTTCCATAGATGCATATTGTTTTGGTTCTCTTCTGGAACTCAGCATATGTCACATTAGCCACTAAGGAACTGCTAAAGATGTTTCCGATAATTATTGAATCTCATTTTCATGTTTTGCAGTCAATCGGATTGGAGTTGGGATATTAATTCTCCAAGTCCATTTTGTGATCAATTTACTGACTTATTTCCTAGGACTGTTGGGGGATAAAGTAGGCGTATAATGGGTTTACCACATTTGGCCTACAAGCATTTAATGAGATACAGAGCACAGTAAAGATTTACAGGTTTCTTTACTGCTTAGTTCAAATATGGTAGTCCTTTGATAAACAATTATGAACTCTCTTAAGATCAACAAAAAAGATGTAGCATACATACAATATACCACATCAATATATGTCATATTTGGGAGACCAACACAAGGAAGACTTTTGACAGATATTTTATTATACCACTGAGACATTACAACAATTCAGTTCTTCCTTTGCCAAAATGAAATTCATAAAATAAATTTGGGTGTAGTTCTTTTTCAAAACTATGACAATTCAAAAGATTTTGGAGAGTTAATATTAAGATTTTTAAGAGATAGTAATCATGAAATGCCTGAGGATATTTTGCAGACTTTATTAGAGCTACTGAAAGACACTACAACTGGAAAAAAAATTACTTGGGGGTAGTAAAATTTTAGAAAAATGAAATATGTATCTGTATTCCATCACTCCAGGGTTGGAGTTGAAGGTCAAATGTTAAAATGTATTTGGCTTCCATTTTTTCCCTTGGAATTATGGCTCTGTCTTTTATGGTTTTGCTTTTATAAGTATTTTTTAAATATATATATAACAGTTAATGAACATGTTTTAAAGTCTTCCAGATTTTACACTTTTATCATAACACCCAGAAAAATAATGGGTGCAAAAATTTCTAAAACCGGTTGCCAAACTGAACAGAGAAGTGATATTCCCATCTTCACAGTAATTTCCCAATCTTTATTAAATGGGCTGATTACTTAAAACTTGTTCATACAACAAAGAAGATTTCACCACCTCTTTAACAAGTCCACTTTTCTTTGTTATATTAGTTCTATTAGAATTCTCAAACCTAGTGTTTCCTAGTGTACAGCATAGCTCCTTAGATAATATTTTTACTATCCAATTTAAGATTTCTATTGCTCTATTCTGCAGAATTTTCATATCTTATGGTTGTTTTATTGTATATAAGAAAACTCCAGCATTTATATTTTCTTTTGTGGTTAAATATAATACTATTTCTTACAACCCATTTGTTAAGATTTCTTTAGAAAGTGATTGCATGTCTCACAGCTTCAGAACCAGTAAAATGTATTGAGTAATAATGCCACAGTTGCCACATTTCTCAGAACTTAGTGATTTCTGTATAATATTCATTATCAATAGTACACATTTTAAAATACCTGAATATTGTTAGATGTGTTGTTGATGGAAGAATTTTTTAAAGAAAAAGAAGAAGAATTCATTATAACAGCTTAAGTATGACACATGTGATCAATGCTTTTGACAAACAGTGGTTTATATACTGCATTGCATTGCTCTTGGCAGTTGTAATAGGATATGAACTGCTATGCGGGATGTCAGATTTTGAGAAGGAGGAATGGATTGCTTGCAGGTCACTTTTGTCTTGCTGTCATATAGAAGGAGGAGAAATGAAATTTACTTCGATACACCAATCATTGTTTTCTTTCAGAAATGTTCATTACTTGAAGCAAGGGTGCTGTCAGTCCAGTGCTATAGTCTGCCACCTGGAACAAGGGTTTTCTGCATTTTATCTCTCCATCTTATAGGTAGTTGACCTTCTGGACTCAGAAAACTATGGGCCACGTGTGATGTTTCAGGCCCATCTGTGGCCATGCATAAACACAACATGTCCTGATCATTTTTATTTTTTCTCCCTTTTGGGCTATTTTGATGACACTTTCAGAAGTTCAGATGAATTTCTGAAGAAAAAAAAGGAGAAATAATGGAATCAAAAATAAAGGATTAAATGACATAATTGAACTAAAAGATGGCAAAAGGCAAGACATTTGGTTATGAGCTTCAAATATGAATATATTTGAATATGATAATACAATCATAAAAAATTGTATAATAATTATATAATTCTAAAATAATAGAAAAGAATAATGATGAAAGGTTAGACATCTGTTATGAGTTTCAGATATAATTATATTTGTGTGTGTGTGTGTATGTACACACATATATACACACATATATACACATTCAAATAGAACTAAAATTTAAAGCTCCAGATAAAACAATTTCTATTACTTAACTAATTACATTATTCTGACATAAGAATGAAGACCTCCATTGCTCTGAGATTGTGAAATAGAATGCCATTGCATTTGGATTTACTTATTGCCCAGAAAACCCAGAACTGAGAGATTTCCCTCATCCAATTCTAGGCTAGAAAATATAATCTAAATGGGACCCAATCTAATCCCTTACTTACTTCTTCCAGCCAAAAAAGAATATTCAATGGCTGTAATGAAGAGCTGAAGGAAATCATTCTCCAATCTCTTTCATTGCCCAAGAGATCAAAAGTCTTTGGATGGAGGGCTATAACATCTGCCAATGAGATGAACATCACTGAAAAAAGGAAACCATCTTGTAGCTCCTATAAGCTAGACCAGGTATTATGCAGACCTTGTTTCACTTTCCTGGCCAATTTTCCTAGGCTGAAGTAATAAAGAGCAGCACTTTCTGGTTCTTTAATTGGCCAATAAGCTATTTTGTTGTCCTGATCCGTAGATAGAGACATCTGTCACTCATTCCTTCAAAGATATATACCCTATGACAAAGGAAAGATACATTGGTCTGAGAATAGTTGGAAAGGAGATTCTATCATCTTTTTCTTTTCTATTGTCTTAGAACTAACATATGGATTCTCCTTTCATGAATTCCATTTATTGCCCTTGTGCCTTATCCCATACAAGACAAGGTTTCAGACTCTTGGTCCTTTAGACCAGTGCTTCCCAGGGGGACATGGTAGTGCAGGGGCTTAATGATTCTGGAACTGCCAACAGAAATGGTCTGCATTCCGGTGGTTCAAGCCCAGCTCCATGAGTCAGAGTGAGCTCTTTTTGCTTAGTACCTAGCTCCTGCCCACCCAGCAATTTGAAAGCATGCAATATTGCAAGTAGATAAATGGGTACCCTTGGGTGAAAATAAACTACCTGCATTCATCTGTGTTGAAAGCAGAAGCCAGCGCTGGACTTGGCTAGACATGAGGCATCGTAACAGCAGGCAAGCTGAAGCAAGAGTAGCAGAGTAGTGTGGAAGAGCCAGCAATCTGAGTGTTGCTAGTTAATTGGTATAAAGCTAGTTGCCCTCCCCCACAGTGGATCAAGGATAGATAAACAAGTGCCGAACAAAATGAACTAGAAAGCTAGGCTGTCAGAACTGCATTGTGTGTCTAGCACATGTAGATTTGCCTGACAGTGTATGCCATGCACTAGATAAATTTAAAAAGTGCTTCCAAACCTAGGTAAATTACCCAAAATTGGGTAAAAGTGTTTTTTTCTTTGGGTAATAACACACAAAGCTATTACTCAATCACAACAGGGATGTTTACATTGGATTAAAATGTTTAATCTGCATTGGGTAAAAAAGACTTTTTGATAAGCAGTTTTGAGTAATGAAGGAAAATGTTTGGAAAGCAAATTTTAAATAGACAATCATTGGTTGGTTCCAGTTTCAAACAAGGGACTCCCAGACATATTTTAAGCTATTCTTCTAGCAAATTATTGGTATGAAATATTCACTTGTACTTCGAGATGAGATTTTATTAAAGTGGATAATAAAATGTAAGCTTAGAAATTCACAAAAACAAATAAGCCAATATTTCAACCCATATGAAATTTTATATTGAATCATGCAAAAAGCAAATGTTTGGAAAGAGCAACCCCTCATCTCCCTATATTTATTGAAGGATTATGTTTCATCTTTAGAACTTTATATCTAACAATATAATCTCAAACCTCCCAAGACAAAAGCATCACAAAATTGTTTCATGAACCCAAAAAAATACGTAAACTGAAGGATGCATCATGAAAATTATTACATTTGATTTCTGCCTTAAATCAATACTCCTCATTTCTGTCTTATTTACATTGCCTTTATTAGATTATATTTCACTTTTCATCTGCTTGAACATAAATATAAGAAAAAATATTTATGCTCACTTAATGTCCAGGATTTATTTTATTTTATTTTTGAACAAAAAGAGGTTGATTCTATAAAGAGCCAAAGAAATTGGGTGGAAACCCATAGTGGAAACAAAGATGGTTGAAAACCTATAGAGAGGCATAGTGATTGGTGTTGATGTGAAGTAGATTTAGCCATATTTCCTTTCCTTCAATTTATCCCAGAACTTTATTTCCATGACTTATTATTTTTCACATCTTTTTTCTCTTTACATAACATCCCTTC
The DNA here is from genome assembly GCA_034064705.1 of Bothrops alternatus. Lineage (NCBI taxonomy): Eukaryota > Metazoa > Chordata > Lepidosauria > Squamata > Viperidae > Bothrops > Bothrops alternatus. The sequence goes on along the minus strand of JARGCV010000112.1, from coordinate 12,604,931 downwards.
TCCAGAAAATGAAAAGTCTGATGGAGAATGTAGCAGTGTGTGCTGTTTGGTCACACAAACACCTCATCCATTCCATTCTAGAAACCAGTTTCACTGTGTATTCGTATAGTAAAAAGCTTCTGGATGAGAGTAGCAACTCTGCCATGGCCAATAGGAAGTCCCACATAACTTTACTTCAACACTGTTAGAGTCTTCACTTGCTCACCTCCAGTGCCACTTTTCTTCTTTCCTTTCTTTTATCTTTATTTAGCAAATCCTCAAACACACAGTTCACTGTAGCTACACTGGGAACTACCAGAATATGAATATAAATACTTTCCAGTAGTGAAGCATGTTTTTTTCAAACAGTGCTAGTGCTACAAAAGATGGATGGAAAGAGAAGAGGATGAATAGCAGCAAGGTGGATGGACTCAGTTACAGTGGTGATGGTTGGAGGAAAACCTGAAAGACCAGATTAGGGACATGAAGGAAATGTGTCTAGGTGGTCCTTGGCAGTCAAAAAGATTTGGTGGCACACAAATGATCAGAAAACAAATTGCAACTTTTTAAAAGAGATTTAAAATTTGGGGGCAGAAAACAGAACACATGTCAAAATGTTTAAATCTGGAAGTTTCCAAGAAAAGGTTTCTTTGGGGCTTCTATATAAAGCAGATCTTGGACTATTAGACACCTCAAGTACTCTGGTAGACAAATGCATAGTAATAATAATAATAATAATAATAATAATAATAATAATAATAATAATAATAATAATAATAATAATAATAATAATAATAATAATAATAATAATAATAATAATATTTCTTGCAGATCTTCCAATTCACCATTGTTGCTACTTTGTCATGCCGCTGCTTGTAGTCAGTCTGTACGATCTTCTTGCAGCAGCTTACCAGGTGGTCCACTGTTTCTTCAGCTTCTTTGCATAGGCGGCACTTACTGTCTGTTGCTGTCTTCTCAATTTTGACTTTATATGCATTTTTCCTTAAGGCTTGGTCTTGTGAAGCCAGAATTAGTCTCTCAGTCTTTTTCTTCAATTTTCCTGCTCTTAGCCATTGCCAGGTCTTGTTATTATCTGCTTTCCCAGCAATTTTTTTAATGTATTGGCCATGTAGTGCTTTGTCTTCCCATGCCTCTATTCTGTTCTTCATTTGGTCTTTCTTGTAGCCCAGTTTGGTCTCTCCAGTAGTCCTTATATACTAATTTCAGTGGGATCATAAAATAGAGAAAGTCATAGAAAATGATAAAATTAAACTGCTCTGGGACTTCAGAATTCAAACAGACAAGCACCTGCAACATAACACTCCAGACTGAACAATTGTCGATAAGAAAGACAAAAAAGTCTGGATAGTGGAGGTGGCAGTGCCTGGAGACAGCAGAATAGACGAGAAAGAACTGGAGAAGATAACAAAATACAAAGACCTACAAATAGAAATAGAAAGACTGTGGCAAAAGCAAGCAAGGGTAGTACCAATAGTAATAGGTGCCTTGGCTGCAATCCCAAAACAACTGGAGCACCACTTGAACAACATTGGCATTGACAAATTCGCTATTAGTCAATTGCAAAAGGCAGCCTTACTAGGAACTGCTTCCATCCTGTTACGATATCTATAATACCATCAAACATCCACATCTGCTTATCCCAGGTCCTGGGTAAGGACTCGATAGGTAGACAAAATGCCAAATCCAGTTTGAACTTCTGGCTGACTGTGCGATGATCCATAATAATAATAATAATAATAATAATAATAATAATAATAATAATAATAATAATAATAATAATAATAATAATAATAATAATAATAATAATAATAATAATAATAATAATAATAATAGGAAGAAGAAGAAGAAGAAGAAGAAGAAGAAGAAGAAGAAGAAGAAGAAGAAGAAGAAGAAGAAGAAGAAGAAGAAGAAGAAGAAGAAGAAGAAGAAGAAGAAGAAGAAGAAGAAGAAGAAGAAGAAGAAGAAGAAGAAGAAGAAGAAGAAGAAGAAGAAGAAGAAGACGACGACCTTGGAGGTCTTCTTGTCCAACCTCCAACTACCAAGCACTGAAGCATATTATCAAACAAGATAGTTCCTCAAATTTCAAAGCAATGCTTCCTACCTACCCTAGCTTAAAATAGAAGATATCAGGTTTTCTTGGCCTCATAATCTCATTCATAGAATCAAAGTGGCAAATCCCTCATGGATATTTTTGTGGTTGTGGTATGAGCTTCAAATGAGATTTGGTCCTAGAATCTGTATTGTTTATACAGACACACACACACACACACACACACACACACATACTTTTATATCGAATAGACTTGTGAAATTTATAATGACTGTGCTTGAAACTTTCCTATATCTCTTTGTTTGTTAAAACAAATTTATCAGGATAGATAAAGCAACTAATCCTGTTCAGGGACAAAGAAAGCATAGGTAGTTTAGTTGACAGACATCTGAATATTGCAACTATCTGAAAAATGAGCCTTGGGAGAGGAATCCAGACTGATGCTGCTTGATAAGTTGAAACTTTTCAGCTGGCTCAGCTGCATACATATGACAACCATACTGAATTCTTCTCTTTCTCTTATAGCTACTACTCACTCCCATAAATTCTCATTCAATTTTCACTGAGTCTCACAGGTCCTACTTTTGCTATAAATCTTTATAATTTTAAGCACTTATTGAAAGCACACCATATCCAAAGAATATAAGCAATGCCCTGCTGAATTGGACCCTTAACCTATCTAGTCTAATGGTATGTTCTCATACAGGCCAACTAATTGCACAAGGAAGCCCACTGGTCCTCCAGCTGATGGAAATCACACTCCTAAACAAATTTTATTTATTTAAAAAGTTTAAAAAAGTTTATATTTCCTAAGAAAAGGAAAGGATAAAAAGGATAAAAATCTATTTGCAAAACGTAAGAACCATAACAATACATTTCTGTCAAAATGTTGTTTTTTTCAACATCTAATCTAGAAAAGAATTGATTTCTAAAGAATTTGTATGAAGCTGTTCCTTTTTCTAACCAGGTTCCCAGAAGGAAATTAATAAATACATAACTTCTAGAAAATGAAAGCATCTGTTTTATCCAACAATCCTTCTATTGCAAATGGTTAATATTATATTCACAGACTACCCAGAAAATCAACAATTGCAATTGAAATTTATTATCCAGAACTCCCCACAAATATGTTTCTAACCCACAAGGAATATGTTCCTCATTTGAGTTGTATATTAAATATAGACTCATCTCTGCAAATGTCAGCAATAAGACTCATAATCCTTTTCTGGAAAGTTTATTGCCAAATGGAGTTTTGCAGGAAGACACTTTGTGGTATGAAAGTGTTCATATTGAATTTGGAGGCATAGATGTTTTATGGCTGCCATGACTGTTTTGTGGCTCCAACATCCCACTTTCCAACTGCTTATGACCATGTAAGGACAGAATTTGAAAGGATGGGGCAAGGATACTCTTGGTTTCAGCACCCTGCAATTTTGAACTCCTACTCAGACCTAGATCCTCATAAAGAACTCCCTGAGCTGAAAAAGATTATTGTTTTTACATAATACAGGATACCCTTAAAAGCTGAAGATGTTGTGAATCATACTTATTTTTTAATTTTCCTAGATGCCAGAATGAAAGGAAAGATTTGTTCCATCCACCACCAGTTTGAAGAAACAGTATGAACATTGAGGATAAAGTTTATATAGAGGGAGGAGGATTTTCATGCAGAATGAGATTGAAAGTAGTGCAGTGGTTAGGTTGTTGGACCTGAACTTAAGAAAACCAAGCTCAAGTCCTCAATTACAGAGCTCAATGGGGCAAGACTAGTACTGGTCAAGATTTCATGGGCAAAGCCCAAGAACATGGACAATTGAGGTAATTGAATCAGTTTGGTCTAGTGGTTAAGGCACCAGGCTAGCAAGTAGGGAACCATGAGTTCTGGTCCCACCTCATCAAAGCTAACAGGATGACCTTTGACTCGTCAATATCTCATCTCACAGTGTTGTTCTTGTGGGGGAAATAGGAGGAGGAAGGTGTGTTGGATATGTTTGTCACCTTGAGTTATTTGTAAAAACAAATAAATAATAAAAATAAATGCATCACAAAGAGAGCCAGTATTTCTGATTGTGTAGAGCAGGGGGAAAAAAAGAAACATCAAAGCTACAGTATCCTGTAATCCATTCTAGCTGGATTCCACAATTCCATTAACTTTTCATTACAGTATGAATTAATGACAATTGACACTGTCAAACAATATAATGAAGTACAAACTTACTTTCTTGAAAGTCAGCTACTAGTCAGTTAGTTGTTTCAAAAAAATTGACTGCATGAATATAAAATTAATATAAAATATATTAAATAAAATCTATAAATATATAAAATTAAATTAAAAAGGAAAGACACAGATTTCATTCAACTAACATTTTAAGTTTGGGTAAGAATTGCTGCATAGTGGGTCATAACACTTTCCTAGTAGCCAATTTTCAAATATGTTATCACTTGGAACTTTATCAGTGGTGCTATTTTTCCTCCTCAAGAAGATATCAGGGTCCATTTAGCCATTGTGCTATAATAAACTATTTTTATATTCCTTAACATCCTTTGCAGTGGAAAAAAATGAATCTCATCACAAAGGAATCAGTTTTATCTTTCTTTCTCATTTTCTCATTTTCCTTTTTTGTAAAAGAAAATGTACAAGATAATCATTGAAACTGATTTATTATGCTATAATATCCATCATCATCCTAAAAAAAGTATTTTTAATAACATAGATGACCCTCCTATTGTGGCCATAGCTTAAGCAGGTTGGGATAGTGGTACTTGGAGGCTTATCATCAATCACAATTTTATATAATTTACATCATTTGTAACATGATTGCCTTCATGGTAGCAGTTCAGGCTTTCATCACTATGGGAAAAAATCATGAGGTAATTCAAGAATCTTAAAGACCCAGCCTGTGACAAATCATTGTGTGAATTCTTTCCTTGTAGTAGCTAGATTTCTAGCTTGTGTATGCTATCTGGAAGGAAGAAGCATTGTGACAATTAACAGATTTTTGGAGCCTAGATTTCCACAGGGTACAACACAGAATTGCCAGGTATGAATACAGTCTTGGGACTTGAAGTGGTTGGACCTGCATAAATTGGGAAAATGCATTTAACATTGTTCTGTAAAATGTGTCATCTACTAATTTCAGCCTATCAAGCTGCTGTGGTGAGACAGAAAGACCAAGGCAGGCCATTTTGTCTTGATCTATTTGCTGGTTTATATAAGTGTCTATCTTTAGAGATAAACCACATTTATGGAGGATGTTGTGGCACATAACTCTGTTCTGTTGTTTGTGGTCTGGAAATAAATGAGAACAAGATTAGTCAGTCTTTCTGAGCCTCAGACCCTGTAAAATAGCATTACTAATCCCATTGACCCTGACCATTGATCATACTAGCTGAAACATCTGGAAGATGCAGAATTGGACAGCCAACTTACACACTTATCCCACTAAAATATTTTCTTAATAAGTGACCTGCCAACTATCATTTAATTTTCTCTTTAATTTTTCTTACTTGTATAATTTGCACAAATGACTACCCTGTTAAAATAAATCTATTTTTCCTCAAGTACTGTAGGAATAGTCATATGAATTAGAAACTAGTTCATTAAGTCAGTGACCTTTTAAAATGACTGTGGTTGACAAAACAAAACTTATGACTACCTTAAGGCCAGAGTAGAGGGAATAGAATTTACTTGTGACTTCTGAGATTGCTATTTGAGGAAAGAAGGACAGCTCACCTCAGGAGCTTAAGGAGACAGCAATAACTTTTTTTACGGTTCTGAGTCTTGTAAAAAGCACAATTTAATTTGCTTCTGGTAAGTTTATAACAACAGTAGAATCCCACTGTGGCCCTCTATTTAATTTCATATTCAGTTATACTAGAGTTTCAACTCCACATTTTTTTCAGCAGGGATTTTCTAGTTGCACAATCATAGAACTTACATACTTTAAAAATATTTTTTTATTTTGTACATTTTTAAAAAATGGATTTGGAGAGCACTAAATATTGCAGCCATTTTAACCATTTCCTTTCCCAGTTTTATCTCCAATCAAACTGTATCCAGGGGCCCCTACCTGCTTAAACTAAGCAGACTGTTAGTTGTTCTCCTGCAAGATTAGAAAGAGAAAGAAAAAGAGGGCCAACCTCCAGGGAAAATAATCATTTCTCTAATAGCGACTTTTAAAATACACAGAATTTCTATAAAATCAAAACATTGCTATTTGGGTAAGCTAGAATCTCATTTATTTACATCAATAAAATATGCACCTTAGGACATGCTGGGTCACAGTTGAGTAATGTATTGCATTTTTCACTGTTTTTAAAAGGAATGAGTAATGACAGTGGAAAAGCTTAAGTTCATTCAAGAAAAACAAATTTGGAGCCCTGCAAGTCTTTATTTAAAGGCAGCTTGTGATACGACTTGACAGTTGCTTTGTTTAGACAAGTGTCATGGTTTTATTTCATTGACCAACTTTTCCAAAGCCAGGCCCATCATTATGGTTTGGATAACCATTGGTTAAATGATACCATCAGCAACCAAACAACGGAGATTAGCTATAGAACTGAAAAGAGAACTTCCTAAAAGTAAATATTATGAGATATATGTATAATGTATCTGCCCAAGGTGACAAAAATGTGTCTAAAAGCTCTAAGCAGTGATTCCCCAAGTTTGCCATATTTGTGAAACAAAGTCAGTCCTTCACAATGTACTTTTTTTGTCTTCAATCCTTTGGTCTATTTCTCATACTGAGATTAAAGAGAAATACTTCTTTTTCTAGCTTGCATGTCTCACACAAATATGTGAATTGAGATAAACTCCCCTTCCTAATTCATGTTTCTCCAAAGTTTGCACTGCAGTTCTAAAAATTGTGTTTTAGACGCATAGACAAATATTCATACAGAAGAATTGGTCACCCAAACTTACATTTATTTGTGAAAATAATGTACCAGTAGATTAAGGAACTCTGTTTGCAAAGTTGCATATATGGCTAAAATATGTAAAATATTAACAAAGTATGCATTAAAATATGTAAAAAGAGTCTCATATTGATTAAAAACAAAACACAAAATTGATGGAGAAATGGAATAGAATGTAACAAAAGTTGGAAATACAAGACATCAAAATGGATCTATTGGCCATCTCTAACAGAACAAACCTGAATAAACACCAGGGCAACATACTACGACAAATTAACTCTATGAACTCTATATGTTGTACTCTATAAAATGAGGGGCTACTAGTCATTATGATAGAATGTCTTCTCCAATAGCTGAAGACAATTTATTAGAAAACAAAGCATGAAAATGCTGCTCTATTTGTCAACTTGTTGTTGCATGTTGTCTGGTGTCAGTTGTTCATTCTCTGAATATTATTTTAATGTTATTCCTGCTTATCATGAAAAAGCACAAACCCCTCCATTCTGTTCCTTTTTTAACTATCAGGTCTCTAAAATTGTATTGTGTTCTCTTCCTTCTTCCTTCTTCACTTTTTGTAGATTGGGAAAGGTTCCTTCACATGAAATGCCAACAGGCCCCACAATACCTTGCCTTTTGTGCTCCTTGGGGCTGATGAGTACTGAAAACCCAAACATCTTGTCTAATCTTTTTTACAATATCTTTTCAACTTTATATTTGGCACTTATTATATATGACACTGGACCAGGATACTTACGGGACCATCTTCTGCCACATACTTCCCTTCGACCGGTGAGAGCGCACAGGGTCGGCCTCCTCCGGATCCCATCAGCGAAACAATGTCATCTGGCGTATCCTAGGGGGAGGGCCTTCTCTGTTGTGGCGCCCACCCTCTGGAACCAACTGCCCCCTGAAGTCTGCATTTCTCCCACCCTCCTGGCCTTCCGAAAAAGTCTTAAAACCTATCTTTGCCAGCAGGCCTGGGGATGATTGTGGATTGTTGTGTGAATGATGAATGTGTGTTGGGCTTTTATTTTTAATGTTTTTTTTATTTGGACTTAGATTGAATATTGTTTTATATATGTTGTAAGCCGCTCCGAGTCTTCGGAGAGGAGCGGCATATAAGTCCAAATAAAATAAATAAATAAATATTTATAAATATTATTCAGTTAAGTATATCATTGTGTGTATTGCTTTTCAAATGAAAGTTTGTGGTACATTCTAATAGCATTTTGTTTCTTAATTATTCTATTATGGCTCCATTTCTTTTGCCACCCTGCCCCCTAATTTTCAGTGGGAGGAGAGTATAAAAACATACAGCATAGTGAAAGCAAAAGCAGAAATAGGATAATGCAAAATACAGTTGTTGAAGCAGATCAGCCCAATCATACCTAACATGCATCTACAACAGGGCATGCTGTTCCAAACAGCTATCAAATTAACTCCAGTTTTTCAAACACAATTGTCATTCACTAATAAAGATCTTCTTCTGTGCTGCCAAAAATCAGTGCCTCATTAATCGAAGGTTCAATAAGACATGAAGTTTGGCTTCCCACAAAGTGAAGACTAAATGTTTCTCCACTGAAGAAATAATATGTAACCAAGTCACCTTATATTTCCCACAGGCCTCTTTAGCTTTAACACTAAGAGCATAAGGAAAAGGCCACAATACAAAATTGTACAAGAATTTATTTTCTTCCCAAATGCAGTTACAATAGAGCCATTCTATAGTCAGTGTATTAAAACAGCTCCCAGACAACAACAGATTCACTAAATTGTTTCTCTTTCATTTAAAAGTATCAGTAGGCAATACAATGTCGAAGTACAGAAATAGATAAGTATTTATATTTGAGACCAAGCTGTAGATTGGCAGGACAATAAAGATGATCTCATTTACTAAGGCAGATTGTGAGGTCATTGGCCATATGCCTCATCTAGTACAATGCAGTTCCTTCCGCTGTATTTTTTTTTAAAAAAAATAGAGGATATTTTAACTTTTTTTTTCAAAAGCAGCATTTCTTAACCTTGGCAGCTTTAAGATGTCTGGATTTCAACTCCCAGAATCTATGAGAGGTTGGACCAATTCATGGCTAGCTGGGGGATTATTGGAACTGAAGTCAAGGTATCTTAAAGTTTCCAAGGTTGAGAAATACTGATATAGAGCCTTGATTAAGGTGGACTTGTAAAAAAAAAAAAAAAGAAAGCTATATGAAGCCACCACTTTCAATCTATTATCAATTAATATGCCTGAACATGAACTAAAAGTAAATGTAAGTCTCTCTAACTGAAATACATTGTTATTCATTTAAATTATTCCTCAATCAAGCATCTGAAAACTGAAAATTTACAAAATTTCAATGTGACAATTTGGGAACATAGTGAATATTTGAGACAAGTCATGTATTGTGTAAGTAATCCTTGACTCACGACTGTAATTGAGCCTACAATTTTGTGCAAGGAAATAATGAAAAGTAGGTGGAGCCATTCAAGGGTTTGGATAGATGTGCTTTTTTTCTCTAAACAAAAATATTTGGCATATTTAGGGCTTACACTACAGTTTTGCTTAAATTTAGCAATATAATAGAAAGGTCTGTAGGATACCCCAAACTCTAAGAAGGAGTTTGGGGTATCCACCCTCTTTTTAAAATCTCAGAAGGTCTGTCCTGCCCTGAATGTCACCCCATTTCTCTAGACATCAGCTAATAACAGAGTACTTCTGTTGGAAAAGTAATATTTTAAAAAATCAAATATTCTATTACCTTGGCAAAGATATTGTATGTGATTAAGTTTTTGCATAATTGTGCAAGACACTGGAGATATATGATATGATTTCTTGCATTGTCCCCAGTGATTACTTCCACAATTTATTTCAAACATGTAATCTTAAAGAAAACAGCAAGGAAAATTTGTTGGCCATCCATAATGGCAGCTAATGGTGATGGATTGGTCAGCCTGGCAAATACAACATTCTCCTGTGAATTTTTTTTTCTTATTTTACAGGTCCCTCTAGCTTAAGCTATTAAGTCCTGGCTTACAAATCTATTCACTGACACATATTCACACAGAGAGAGAACTTATTTGAACTAATACCATACTGTAACTTGCTATGCAGACTTAGTGGTTGGAGAACACATTATCTAGTTATTGCAGAATTTATACCAAATGACTGACAGAACAGGCTGTGTCTTTTCATTTTTTCTTCTGTATGGCATAAATATATTGCTTGAAGGATTAGATTGTGGCTCCCTTATTTCAATAGCCTTAACCTGAGTTAGAGAGGCCTATCCTTGAGGCTGATTCCAGTTTCCAATAAACATCCTGCTGAACAGTGTTGGGTGCAAGCATATCACCTTGTTTGATATCATTGGTGACTGGGAATACCTTACAGGATCCTTCATTGTCCAAGACTTTGGACATCAAGCCATCATGGAACCGGTGCACCATCTGAATGAATTGGACAGGATAGCCAAACTTTGACACGATCCTCCACAGGCTTTACTGGCTGATAGTATCAAGGGCTTTTGTGAGGTCAATAAAATTGTTCAGGATAAAATTCTCCTGAAGTTGGCACACAGCAAAAATAGTCAATATGGAAGCCACACTGTGACTCTGGCAGCAAACCCAGCTCCAGATGAGCAACCAGATGATTTTGTAGAACTCTTGCAAGCTTTTTTTCTGAGATAGAGAGCAGCAAGATCCCTCAGTGGTTGTCTCATACTTGATGCTTGCCCTTCTTCTTGTAGAGTTTTGTTTGTTTGTTTGTTTGGCTGAAACAAGTAAATGATATATTTTTGGATACATTAAATTGTTGCTTCAAAATATGGCCCATTTATTACTAAAGCTCAAGGGCTTTATGTGCCTCTGAAATAAGAAATATTAAGCAGATGTTTCTGTGGCTAGTTCTCAAGAGAGAGCCATTTGTACACCAGGAAAGCAGACAACAATTTCAAGATGTGTAAACAACAATTTATCTTTCAATTCAGACAAACACAAAGTAGTTTGGGATGATCTACTACTATTATAATGCAGAAATCTTCAGTTATGATTAGTCTGGAGTTCCCCAATATTATTACAGAATCCTCAGATTAAATAAAATATGGAAACCATAGGCAGCCAAAGAAATTGCAAAAAGCTGGAGAGATATGTAACAGAGAAAAACAACAACCTGCACCTTCTTCACCATGCAACAAGATATGTGAATCATTTAGAACAGTATTCTAGAACAGTCTAAGAAGGTGGGAAGTAATAAGTCTTATTTAAAGGAAAGTAATTGGAAGACGTATTTTAAAACTGTATTAATTTTAAGTTTTGTATACCGAGTAGCGGGAACAATAGTCACTTTCACTTAGATAGTGATTTAACCAGAATGTCCTTTAACCAATGTCCTTTAATCATGATCTTTGTATGGCATGGCATACAGGCAAAGTGCCTGTATGCCATGCCATACAAAGATCATGATTAAAGGACATTGTCAAGTAAACACAAAATGTCACATCAGAAGTTATAAGAATATCTAGTTAAATCTTCAGCTTCTCATTTCATCTTGTAGGATTTTGTTTTTCAGGAAGGATTGAGATCCAATGGAGGCCACCCTAAAGAAGCAACACAGAGGTTATATTTACTGATTTTCTCCTCACCCATAATCACTCATGTCATCCATGTTACTGTTACCGAACCTATTCAAGGGGAGACAGCTGGAAATAAAAGGGATTAGAAAGGAACATTGTCAATGAATTATCATGATTATGATACTAATGATATTCCATATAGGAAGCTCTAATTGTAATCTCAACAGATCTAGAATATGCCATCTGCATCTGGAATATAAGTCTCTTCTAAATATGTAAACACTATATTTTCCTATCAGAGAAGAGTCACTGAAATGATATCTGATTTAGATCTGATAAATTTCAGTGGATTTATGACAACTTCTGGATCCACTCCTACCACTTTATTTGGAAATATTGTTAAAATTGTAGAAACAAAAAAATTGCATTTTATTCAATTGATAACCTTTTGCAATAAGAAACAATTTAACAATATGTTCCATCTAGGGTTGTATAGCTGCTTCATAATGTGAGTGTAAGAACACTAAACACCAATTCTATTCCAGCATGCCGAGAGAATAAAATGGTGAGCAATTATTTATACCAGAAAATAAAGCATTGCAATGTACGATCCCAAAGTGGGATCACAGAACGAAGGATATTTTTTTTCATTAAATCATCTAAATGTCCCAGATGCATTACTGTATTTTGAAAAACTAGGCTCAATGAATTTTACCAAGAATTTAAGAAAATATACTCAAAGCACAACAAATATAAATCAAATTCCAAAAGTTCTATAGATTTTGCAAAAAGCATGCAAAGAAAACATATAAAATGAATAACACACACATACAGTGTATATATGTGTGTGTATGGGTGGGTGGGTTGTATGTACACACACAGATACACACACATACTCACACACATATTCCCTGACGTCTAAATATATCTAGATTAACAAAATCAAATCATTTTTATCCTGTTTTGATAATAACATTGTCCTTAGATTTTCTTGCTGGGAAACTTTACTAAATGAATGTCAAATGAATGAAGTCTTAAAAAGTAATTACACTGTTTCCCTTCTTTCTGAGGTTCACTATACAGATTTCATTGTCTGGTGAAGTCCAAAGACATTGATCTGGTTAAGAAAGCTGAAGTTGTCCTTGACTCTATTCAGAGATAACATATTTATTTGCTTTTCTTCATGGACAGCATAAGACAGTTTCACTTACTTACTTACTTACTTGCCTATTTAGAAGCTGCCTGATTCTCAATGACCCTGTGCAGCTCACAGTTTAAAAAGCAAGAACAATGCCATAAAAAAAAACCATGGCAGAGTTAACAATGATTGATTCTAATGCCATGCCATATCAGTGCATGTTTAAAGATATATCATAAAGATATATTCATAATTCTGTATTTATTTATTTGTTTGTTTATTTATTTTTGTCGTATTCATGTAGTGTATATCAGAGGTGGTGACCCTTTGAGAGATGTATGCAATGAAATTTCATTTTAATGTATGCTGATCAATGTACATTCAAAGTGACAATAAAGTTATTATTCTATTCTGTTCTGTTCTGTTCTGTTCTATTCTATTCTATTCTATTCTATCATGCAACTCATATAATGATTTTTTCAGATTTAAAATAGCCATAAAGACTGCACAGTTAAATTACAAGTTACATAAGCAGCCTCCCTTTCCTAAGGTTTTAGGGTGAGAAATAAGTTCACTCTAGTTAATGTTTTATTAAATGGAAGACATGTTCCTGAACTTCAATTCCCAATGGCCTTAAACAGTGTGGTCAATGGTGCAATATATTAAGTAAGAGTTGTTATATCTGGAAAGGAGGTAGAAGGGGAAATTTCTGCTCCTTTTCTATCTTTGTATGCATTTAGAAATTTGGAAAATTGGAATCTAACTCTGAATCTGATGGAATATGTTTGAGTCATTATCCTCCCTGATGTATACTATGAACTCTTTTGGTTTTGTCTGATTTTAGCTGTTATTTGTTTGCTATTAACCCCATTTTGGAAGTCTTCTAAAGTTACCCTGACGGAGTCCCCCTGACAGAGGTGACATACAAATTGAGCAATAAAGAAACAAATAATATCTCCTTACGTTTAAAACCTGTTTGACAAATAAACAGACAAGGATATAAAGCTATATTTAAAACCTAACCTTTCATTTCCATGGCCTAATTATACAAGCATACTTGGACAGCTACCTATCACTCTGGAACTACACATTTGGACTTGAAAATACACGAACAAAAGAGACAGCTCTATACATAAATTTTCCAATGTAGCAAGGGGTCTGGTTCAAATTCATTCTTCTGAGATTATAAATTAATCTTCTCTCTGCATGTTCTACAATTAAGAATCCAATAGAGACTGGCAGGCTTGGACAGATAGGAAAGTTAACTCTCCCAAGTTATTATAGATGAGAGCTTAGATCATTGATTCAAGTGAAGCGACTTTCAGAGCAAAGCTTTAGCAAGAGAGGTTTGACTGAAGAACTTTGTGCAAGCTTTACGGATTTAGATGTGCATCATACCTGCCTACCAAAGCCTATTCCTTTCCTCTCAGAAAAGTAAATTGGAACATTCCAATTTTTCAATCCTCTTTTTAAGTAATAAAGGACAAAAAACAATCTCCTCTTGCTAGTTTGGAGGTTTCATTTTGTAATTGTTTGAGGATGAGTACCTCAAAGGCTTCTCTCAAGTGTTCTCTAGATCTACTATCTTCACTTTTCTTTGCTTCAACAAATTGTCCTTTAGCTTCCAGAAGATCTCAACTCACTCAGGAGGAGCAATCAGTTTTCATCTTTTTGGAAGGTGATTCAAAAGGAACCTGTCCACCTTGATGAAGTCTGGTGGTCATGGAATCCTCCTCTGAATATTTATAAGTACAGGTAGTCCTCAACTTACAACAGTTTGTTTAGTGACCATTCAAAGTTACAACAGCACTGAAAGTGTGACTTATGATCATTTTACATAATAATGACCATTGCAGCATCCCCATGATTATGTGATCAAAATTCAGATGCTTGTCAACTGGTTCATATTTATGACTGTTGCTGTGTCCCAGGATCATATGATCCTCTTTTGCGATCTTCTGATGAGCAAAATCAATACGGAAGCCAGATTCACTTAACAATCAGGTTAATGACTTACTAACTGCAGTGATTCACTTAACAACTGTGGCAAGACAGGTCATAAAATGGGGCAAAACTCACTTAACAAATGTCCCACTTAACAATGGAAATTTGGGGCTCAATTGTGGTCGAATGTCAAGGACTACCCGTACTATACACATTCAAACAAATATACTTCATATCCAGAGAGATGAAAACATTGTGTCCCTGATCATTGATGTCATTTTTATCAGGTTTACTTAGAATTCTGCTTTTCTAATTACTTCTATGTTTTTGAATAATTTCATCCAGCTGTAGGAAACAACAATAGTTATACATTTGATAACTATCTAATACTTGATAAACAATTAGGCTATGAAAGCTTTCTTCAAATATAAGACCTGTAAATGCTTTTTTTTTTTTTAGAAAATACATTGATGGCAAGCATTGAACTGAATAAAATGCAGGAAATAGAGCCTCAGTTTTTAAAAACTGGGTATATTTAAATGATTCCATGGAATGTTATAGTACTTTTCAACTCTATTAAAACCTTCATTACTGATTACAGGATAAAGTTTGAGTAAAAGTAAAAGGAAGGGCCTAGCTTATTGTATATATTATAGTGTAAAGTATCACATCAATATGAAATCTTTAATTGGTGGCTACTCTATAGCAGGGCTTTTCAACCAGTGGTACAGGTACCACCTGTGGTACATTGGCACCTGGCAGGTGGTACGCGACCATCCTAGAAAAGTGGTAGCAGGGGAGGGGAGTGAGCTGAACCGGTGGCAGCACCACATAAGCCTGAGAGAGAGATGGCTGGAGCTGCAGGGCTGTCAGGGCTCAGCGGAAGCGCCAGGATCAGCGCTTCTTCAGGGCTGTCAGGGCTCAGTGGAAGTGCCAGGATCAGTGCCAGGCTCCAGCTGAAGCTCGGTGCTGATCCTGGTGCTTCTGTTGAGCCCAGAAGAAGTGCCAATCAGCTGGAATATTGCAGCATCTCCAGGGTCTTGTGATTTACATTCAGATGCTTGGCAACTGATTCATATTTATGATGGTCACAATGTCCCAGGGTCATTGAAGTGACCAAAACCTGCTGCAACCACCCAGCAGATGGGGGGGAATAAAAACCAAACACCCCCCCACTCCATCCCCACTGCCAATCCTCAACAAAAATGCTCACAACAATGAAAACCTCAGACAGGAGGAAGAGCACGCCGGGTGGGCAGGTGTCTTGCTCGGCTGTGCCTTGGGGGGCACTTTTTTCAGTGCCATTGTAACTTCAAACTGTCACTAAATGAACTGTTGTAAGTCAAGGACTACATGTACTTTATCACTTTTTTCCTTTTTTTTTTTTTTGGTCATCATGTTTTTGACACCTTGCTAGGTGACTGGTGATACTCGGATATTGCCATATCCTAAAAGTGGTACAATGGGTGAAAAGGTTGAAAAGCCCTGCTCTATAGAACTTATTTCGCATTGATTGAACTGGTTTTGACATATTCTGATGCATTTATTTTATATTTTAGTTGTCATTCACCACACTGAACAATATTCAGAGTGAAAAGGCAAGTTACAAATTTTATAAATAAAAATGAAATATGTTCCTTTTTATGAGAGGTATTTGGTGTATGTTGGGACAAATACACATTCTTGATGAAACCCAAACTCCTATTAGGACATTTTATCTCATGCAACTGAAAGTGCTAAGTGCTCTTCTTTGCATAACCCAAGAAATATCTGTAGATGAGTGTCAGTTCTGCACATGTATGCTTCATCTAAAACTTCTCTCTTTAACTCTGTATTGTTAGAAACTGAAATTAAGACTCAAGGTCTACAAAGGAATCATAGTCAATCTTTGGAATAATATCTCAAAGGAATTAGTAGGAATTTCCAGAACCAGGGATCACTACTGAAAAGTCTTCTACCAAAACCCAGCTAAACATCGGAATAAATCTTCCCATCTTCTTCAAGTCCAATCAGACACATCTGGAAAATTGTTTTTTAAACACCTTAATCCCAAATTACCTGGTATATCAAGTTCTTTCACCTGTAACTAGAAATAGAACTTTAGAAACTATATTGAAAAAACAAGACTTTATAACGAGCACTACAGAACAGACTGCCTGCTCTATTCTAAATTATCCATCCCAGTGCAATGGCAGCCTTTTTTTGTTTTAATGGCAACTAGATTTCCATATGTATCAGCCAAATGTGGTACATCACACCAGGAAATAAGCATCATTGTTTTAGTTTGAATAAATTTAGCTATAGTAAGATAATCTTGCAAATTTGATTATGGATTACTTCTCCCCCCTCTTATAAGTGGTGTGAATTAGGGAGATGTCTGTTGAGATGTTTTCATATTCCTCTTTCATTGCTTGAACTTACATTTCCCTTCTCATTGCTTTGGAAATGGATTTTCCATCTTCTTTCAATATGACCTTTAATCTCTGAATTGATCAAATAAATAATTTATTAACAAAATGCTCAGTATTCCACATTTTTAACATCACAATGTTCCAAATGGGTATTGAAAGCTAAGGATTTCATGTCCTAATATATCCACAGTTGCCAATATGGAAGCAAATATGTGGGACACATCTTGCACTGCTCAGGTATATGCATACTTTGAAATCTACAAGTTCTCTGTAGCCCATTAATGATAATAAAGCACCTTTTTCCCATTTTCTCTTTAAAAAGTGCTATTGACAAGCATTTTTCTTTCTCTCCATCTTTCTTTCTTCATCTCTCTCTCTCTCTCTCTCTCTCTCTCTCTCTCTCTCTCTCTCTCTCTCTCTCTCTCTCTCTCTCTCTCTCTCTCTCTCTCTCTCTCTCTCTCTCTCTCTCTCTCTCTCTCTTTTCTCCTTAAGAGCAAGAAATATGGCTTGAGTCTTTATCTATTTCTGTGAGAAGTCCAGCCCTTGGCCGCTATTCTGTGATGTACCACAGGGCTCAGAACTTTCTCCACTCCTTTTCAACATCTATATGAAACTGCTAGGTGACATCATCCTTCACCATGGGTTGAGATATATATTGTATGTGGATAGTATTCAACTCTACATTTCCACTCTTGGTGATCCAAGTGATTCTATGGCTGCCCTTGATTGGTCCCTAGAAGCGGTGGGGGCCTGGATGGGGGACAATAGGCTTCAAGACCGAATGGCTTTGAGTACATAGGGATCCGGGATCTGGGACTTTGTCATCTTTGACTCTGGATGGGATGGCACTGTCCCAGAAATACCCGGTCTGCAACTTGGGGTTTCTCCTGGACTTACAATTCCTGTTTGAGGAACAGGTGGCAATTCAACTAAGAGAGGCTTTGCACAACTTTGTGTTGTGTACCAGTTGCAGGCTTTCCTGGATTTGTTGTGGGCTTTCCTGAGCTCACTTTTTTAGTCCCTAGTCATCTCAAGACTTGTCTATTTTAATGTGTTCTACATGACATTACCCTTGAAGAACATTTGGAGGGCTACAGCTGGTACAGAGTGCATCAGCATGGGTAGTTTTGGGGAGCCCAAGAATGGCCCCTGTAACACCACTGCTCCATGTCTGCTTCCAGGTGCAATTCAAGGAGTTGGTGACCACCTTTAAAGCCCTTCATGGCATGGGTCTAGGTGAGGGACTGCCTCACCCCACTGGGATTGGCTCGTATCACTCGTGCCAGCAAAGGAGGTATGCTGTGAGTCCCTTCAGCCCAATTATTCCAATTGGCAGGGTCCAAGAATATCATCTTCTCTACTGTTGCTCTTGCCCTCTGGAACATCCTTTCCCCCTATGTGAGGGTGGCCCCAATATTCCTATCTTTTCGTAAGGGCCTAAAGACATGACTTGGGACCCCAGCGCAAT
Organism: Bothrops alternatus; assembly: GCA_034064705.1. NCBI lineage: Eukaryota > Metazoa > Chordata > Lepidosauria > Squamata > Viperidae > Bothrops > Bothrops alternatus. The sequence goes on along the minus strand of JARGCV010000112.1, from coordinate 12,586,441 downwards.
CGAGATGGCTTATCGAGTAATAACAGAATCTTCCTCCCCCTCACCACTCCATCCCTACCTTCCCTATGTCTCTTTGGTTTTAAGATTTGATTTTAACATTTTATGTTTTAACTAAGATATAACCATAAGCTGCCTAAAGTTACCCTATGGTAAAATGGGCAGCCAATAAAATTTATAAATAAACAAATGATGTTGCATACATGGACAAAGAGATGGTCTTCAACTACATTGTTGCTTCTACTATTTTGATCATATGCCCCATTCCACAGCCCTAATTGGAAAAAAACTTAAGGTTTGTAAAATCTGAAACAAAACACAGTCTCAGAGTCTAAAATGGGAAGAGAGGAACATATCTATACATGAGGCAAAGGAGGACATGAAACACAATATTTGATCATTTTGTCCCATCAGGTAGGTAAAAAAAATATAAATGGTTTATTTATAACATTTACTCATCTTATAACAAACAAAATCATGGCCCACTGAAAGTCTCTCCATAGATTCAGTCAGAGTTCCAAAAGATAGCTTTGGTCTAGTCCACTATTACAACAAACAGAATTTATGAATGTTTCATATTTTAATGTAGTCTTCAATTATCTGTTAGGTACACATGTAAGCTTATTATTCTAATAATTTTGTGGCAGAAGAAAAATTAATTGCAATGAAGTCCTTGAGACAAAATATAAGCTTTTTTTCCCCTTCCTCTTTCCAATGTTACCCAACATTTGCCTCTTTCACTGCCCTGGTCATCCTTTATGGCAAATAAGAATGCTCCTTGACAGAAAATAACAATTTCTATGTAATTAGTAGTTCACCACTTCAATGCACTTCATAATTTGCAATGCTGGCTAAACTGTGCACTCCTGCATGTGATGACAAACTGTATATAATTATGAGACTATTTTCCCTCTCAAATCTTTTAGGCTTTGTGGTGTGTGGTGCATATCAATATATGCAGTACAAATTAGTTCACAATCTTGCGATGCAAATTGAATCCATACTGTATTTAGGAACATTAGTTACAAACAGAGTCATTAAGAAGAAGTTATTTTCTCTAAGACAGCAAATCATCCAGGACTTATAACTCTCAGGAATTCTTATTTTCAATACCAATGAATTGGATTTTCATAAAATTGATATGCATTATGTAATTGTGTATTTAATGAATATTAATCACTTATTCATTTTAAAAATACAGAATAGTTAGATCATGTTTTTACATAATGTAATTCAATGTTTTATGTTTTGTCATGTTGCAGTATTATATTATATTTCCATCTTTATTCAAAAACAGTATGGGCTTTCAGCCTGACAGTTGGGAAACTAAAACAAATTAATCATTTTATTTGTTTATGAGATTTATGGACCACCCTAATCGGTTAGAACTCTCTGAGTCAAACACTGGTTCAGTTTTTCATAAACCAAGATAGAAAAAAAATGACTTTGTCAGTTCTAAACTCCTGAATAAATTTATCCCCCAAAAATGTTGTTTACACGTATTCCCAAGTTTATTTCCCAAAGAGATATAGCAGACTCTTTCATACTAATACTCCCACTGTGAACATGTTTCTCTGAAATGTCTTATGGGTTTTATTTACATTAATTTAAGTTGTACAATTTATATTTACATGCAAAATATTGCAACAGCTACATTTCAATTACTATAAGTAAAAGAGCATCCAAACATGGTAGGAATTGTAGGAAAACTTTTCTCTTAAGTACAAACTGTTTCTCTATGTAGTTGCACTTCTACTTTGCCACCTTGTAATCAGTCCAAAATCATTTTTGTACCCTTTACAAGCTGTTGTATCTTTTATAAGTAAATGTGTTTTAACTACAATTGATATCTTTTCTGGTGAAATGATCAGAAAGAAAGAAAAACATCACATCAGTATATAATGTGACCTCCTCCAAATATTCTTGTTCGTGTAAAATTACTATATAAAACAAATTAGAACAATGTCAGTCTAAAGCACTCTTAGGCAATGGCTGAAAAATAAATAAAATCTGAATAAAATATCTATATAATTTATAGTATGAGAAAAGCACATCTTCCTTCCCCTGTCCTGACCACTTTCTACAGGGGGACAATCGAGAGCATCCTGTCACACAGCATCACAGTCTGGTCTGGAAGCATCACTGCTTCAGACAGGAAGGCGGTGCAGAGAGTGGTGAGGATGGCTGAAAAGATCATTGGCAGCTCCCTCCCTCCCATCCAGGACATAGCACAGAAGCATTGCTTGAGCAGGGTCCCTAAGATTATCTGGGACACTACACATCCTCTTCATGACCTGTTTTCCTTGAGAGGAGGCTTCGTGGTATCCGAAGCAGAACATCCAGATTCAGCCATAGTTTCATTCCATACAGCATTAACCTTATGAACTCTCAAGCTTCCTCCTTCCATTATATATTCAATATGGACAGTATTTAATATTTATTTGTTATGTATATGTAGGGGTTTGGGTCTATACATATGTTGTATATAGTATGTTTAGATGTGTGTCATGTATGTGTTTCACTTTGAGAGCGGGCAACTAAATTTTATTTTTGATGTGTGCCATTGTGCCCACAGTAAAAAAAATGACAAGAAAGGTTACCTTACCTTACCTTACCTTACCTTACCTTACCTTACCTTACCTTACCTTACCTTACCTTACCTTACCTTACCTTACCTTATCTTATCTTATCTTATCTTATCTTATCTTATCTTATCTTATCTTATCTTATCTTATCTTATCTTATCTTACCTTATCTTGTATGTATAAATTCTGTTATCCTCCACAGAATTCTTTCCTCCTTCCACTACATCTCAAAAATTGGAATGTCTATGGGTAAAATGGATACAATTTATAGACCCAATTTCAAACCACAATAAAGATAAATGATAGATAGTTGATAGATAGATGATATATAGAGATGAGAGAGAGATAGAAATGATAGAGGTATTCTGCCTGATTCCACTGACTTCAGGCAGCTCACTAAAAGATCTCAATCAGTTCAAATCATATAGATCATTAGAAACACAGAAAAGGATAGATGTTATAAATCCCCCAAACAAGCTTTCATGGCTTATTGCCTCCTTAGAGGTGAAAACACTATTTTAACACTGGGATAGTTGAGGATAACTTTAAACAAGTATTGGTTGTAGATGATACAAAGGAACCGTCACATGTCATGGCCAAAAAAAGAAATTCTTGGCATGTTTGTACCATGATTTGCTCAAATGGAGAGAGGTCCAGAGTTTAGCTTATATTCAGTGAAAACTTGAATTCATAACTTAAAACATTTGTTTTATGTTATTGTGCCTTCAAGTGAATGTTGACTTCTGTGATCACTAGCAATCACTAGCGTAGCGATCACTTCCAAGAATGGGTTATCTAGTTGATTGTAACTGTACACATTACTCAAAACTCAATGTCCTATAACTTCAAACTATGCCAAATAAATAATGGAAGATAGGATCAGTTTCCTGGTGCAAATGTTCTTTGTATACTGCTATGTGAAAATTACTTCTTTCACTTTATTTTTATGGGAAAATATCCTTAAGTTATTGAACTCCAGTTTTCTAGATGCTGATAAGGACAAAATTATGGTTTTGCTATCAGGTACCCCAGATCACTCAATAGATGGTTTCTTTTGCCAGAATAGCTGTAAAATTACAGGTCAATTATCAAAGGTTATAGCAATCAGATAGAAAAAGATTTCCACATTTTCCATGGAGAATAATCTTTTTTATTCTATTAATATTAACTTGATTGTTTGGATGTTACTTAGTGTATATTTTGTGTAATGACCTATGGCTGCATATCTTCATAAAATAACATTTGAGAAAAGATTTGGCTTATTAAATATAACTCCACAAGTGTTTCTTAAACTTGGTAACTTTAAGATGTATGACCTTCAGTTCCCAGAATTCCCTAGCCAGAAGCTGGCTAGGAACTTCTGGGAGCCAAAGTCCACATATCTTATCAAGTTTAAGAAACATTAACCTGCACTAACAATAAACCAAAATAAAACTATATCATTCTGTCCAATAACTAACTTCTCTGTGGTGTTTAATTTCTTTTGCTCTCTGAAGTGCCTGAAGTGCTAAATGGAAGCATTTTTGTCACTTTTGCTGGAAAAAAATGGATGAGTGAAATATTCAAATATATAGGCAATTTACTGAATTGTATACTCACTAGACATTATATATAGCTGGTCAAACTAAAGTGTTTATTTTTTTAAAAAAGGTAAAAACTAGTACAAACTAATATAGAGTAAGGAAGAAAAAAGAAAAAAAGAAATCAAAGAGAGGGCTACAAGTGCATGAAAGAAAGAAAAAGTTTAAAAAATAGAAAGAAAAAAATGATACAAAGAAGTGGCTTCTAATCTTATTTAAAGCAGTTATAAGTACAATTATTAATTTACCTCTTTTTAAAGTTAGACCTTGACTATCTTCTTTCTATGATCTACCCTAACCAATCATTAAAACAATAAGATCATTTTTTCTATTTTACCAATAAGAGTCAGTAAGGGGTTTCCAGTCAGCAGTAAACATTGATATTGTCTTTTTCTTGATAAAACAAGTCAATTTGGCCACCTAAACAATTTCTGTTATCTATTCAATTCTTCACTGCCAAATCTTTCTATCTTTGTGCATACAATAATCTGGCCATGGTTGTCATATACAAAAACAAAGATCCATGGCTTTTTTTCAACTGTTTGTCCATGAGTCCTAAGAGGAAGAGTTTAAAACTTCTGAATTAGTATGTGCATTTGAATTCAAAATCTTCTAGCTTTTTTACACATTCACCAAGCATGATAAAAGGACCCTTCTTGTTCTTCATATTTCCAACATAATTCTGAAGTAGCTTTATACATTTTAAACAATTACACTAGTGTCATATACTAAAGGCACTTTGTTTCATAAAAGTTCTTTAAGATTATAAATAATGTAAATTTAAATCCTTTCAATCACATATTTTCCATTGTTCAATCTCCATATTGTAATCAAAATTTTAAGCTACTTTATCCTGAATTCTTTCACTTGTTCTTATTCTGTTCTCAGTAGGCATTCTGACATATTTTGATGTGTTAATATTCAAAGAAATTGGAGAAAAATACATATTGAGAGATAGAGAATGCAATAGGCTTAAGACTGTAATTATGAGTAGATACTCCAACAATCTCTACAGTAATTCTTCCATCCCCAACCATCTTTTTGTCTATATTTTCCATTCTGCTTGATGAAGATTTCTAGAGAACGCAAAACCTTGCTCACAGCTTTGCAAATCTGATTAATCATGGTATTTTTTAAGTACTTTGTTGGCGTGTGAATGATGAAGACACATGGCGATGTTAAACAGCTCTTTATTCTTCTTCTAACAACAACCGAACAAAATACCTCCCATCGACCAGTTCGCTCCCACAGAGAGGGCCTCCTCAGGGTGCCATCGGCTAAGCAGTGTCGGCTGGTGGCACCCAGGGGGAGAGCCTTTTCTGTGGGGGCACCGATGATGTGGAACGAACTCCCCCCAGAACTCCGGACATGTCATGATCTCCGCACCTTCAGAAGAGAATTGAAGACTCATCTCTTCAATCAAGCTGGCCTGGCCTAGACCTCCTCAGGTTTTTATGTAAATCTCTATGTAAATTTTTAAACAAGGTTGTTCGGGTTTTAGAATTGGGATTTTGACAGGTTTTAGTAACATCCATGTATTAATTTAATTTATTTTTAAATATTTGTTATTATTATCTGTTTTAATTGGGCTGTAAACCGCCCCGAGTCCTACGGGAGAGGGGCGGTATAGAAATTTAAGAAATAAAAATAAATAAATAAATAAAAGGCAAAGGCACACAGGCCTTTTTATGTGGCCAGAGACCCAGACAATGTCAAACAAAGTAACAGAGCGTTTTCGCGCCTTGCGCATGTGCACATGGCTGGCGCTGCTCTGTCTGGTCCCGGGCAGCTTTTGGAATGCCCAGGACCAATGGAACGTCCCGAGCCTGCTTTTGAAGGCTCAGGACACAACACCCCTCCCCCCTAGATGGAACATACTTGCACACACAGATGCATGTCATACATTGGGAAGAATGTCATACAGTTTCATTAATTAAATGCAAGGAGTGTGGAATACTTGAGTCTGCCCTCAGGCAAAAACCCTTCAATCTTTATTACTAGAATAAATGTATCTGAAATTTAAAAAAATACAAAATAATCTACCCACGAGTTACTCCCATTATTCAGGGCCTCATGAACAAGTCCCTCATGATTTGACAGCAACTTCACAAAGTCTCTCAGATGTTTGGGTGGGCACTTGGCCCACTGCAACCTTCTAAGGCCCAGAGAGATTGCCTGGCCCACCTGCTCACCTACCAGGCTAGGCAGACCAGGGCGTTGCTGCCCTAAATCCCCAGGTGACCCTGGTGAGGGTGCCTGGCCTACCTGCTTACCTACCAGGCTAGGCAGGCCAGGACTTTGCTGCCCCAAATACCTGGTTGACCCGCCCAGCTGCTGGCTGGCTGGATCCTCTAAGTCCAAGCCAGCATACCTTGGAGGGGTGGAAGTCCCCGAGTCCACAATGGACCCATCTTGGGAACACTGTCCCTCGAGCCCAAGGCCAGCAGATGGAAAGGACTGGGTAGCGGAAGTTCCCCAGTACTCTGTGGCCCCCAAGCATGTGCCTGAGGTGCCAGAGTCAGGAGTTGTCTCCATGACAACCCCTTTTCCTGGTGACCTTCTTTTGGGAGCAATTGCGGAATTTGTCAAGCGCCCCTGATGGAATTCTTTTTCTCTTGCTGCTTGTGAGTTGTGTGGATACCCTCGGTCAGTCTCCCTGTCTGGAGCACTATCTGACATATATGAATACTGTGGATACCCCCGGTGTGACTCCCTGTCTGGAGTGATTATGGATGTGTGGGATGACCCCCTATCCAGTGAATTCCTGTTAGGAGCACTTGCGGAACCTTGGGATGAGTCCCAAATAGTCTCAGTAGCAGCTAGTGATGGCCTATTAGGTCTGGAAAACTGTGAACCAGAATGCATATTATGGTCCTCCTCACCCCCCAAGAGCAGAGCCAAGAGTGCAAGGGTGACAGTCCAGCCTCCAACACAGTTGGTCTATGTGCCTGCTAAGAATGTGGCCATCCCCCAATGCAACTTCATATGACAATGGCCCAGAGACCTTGCAGACCACAGCTGTGACCAAGAGATGACCAGGCCCATAGTTTCTTGACAAACTGGATCGCCCACCTGGAGTCTTCTAGGTGCCCGTGATTGTGACACCTGTGAAGCCACCCAGTCAGGGTACAACCTGTCCAGTTTAGTGATGAGGCGGTGACCCGAGCGGAATTCAGCAGGGCTCATTCCTGTGGCTGTGCATGGTGTGGTACAGTGTGCAAGAAGGAAATCTGCTAACCTGTGATGCCAGTTACCATAAGTCAGTTTCTTGAGGGCATCTTTGGTAGTTTGCACCATCCTCTCTGCCATTGCGTTGGAGGATGTGTGGAAGGGAGCCGAATTTGCATGGCGGATCAGGTTGGCCTGAAGAAAAGCCTGGAACTCAGAAGAGGTAAATTGAGGGCCATTATCCAAAACCAGAACATCTGGAAAATGGTGTGATGCAAAAATTTCTCTCAACACCAGGATGGTCCTAGCAGTAGCAGTGGAGGAAACGGGAACAACCTCTAGCCACTTGGAATGGCTATCAACAACAATCAGGAAGAATTGCCCCAGAAAGGGCCCAGCGTAATCTATATGCACCCTAGACCATAGGGTTTGAGTTTCCTCCCACCTATGTACTGGTGCCTGAGGCACCCATGCACCTGGGCCTCAATGGCTTTATTGAGTCCAGGCCACCAAAGATGGCTGCATGCAAGTGCTTTCATCCTGACTATACCAGGATGTCCCTCATGCAGAGAGATCAAGATTCTAGACCTCAATGAGGCTGGGATCACTACCCTGCTACTTCATAACAGGCAACCCTTGAAAGTGGAAAACTCGTGCTTCTTGTGCCAGAAGCTTTGGAACTCAGTATCTGGGCACTTGTTAGGCCATCCTGCCAACACCCATGTCAGCATGCATTTAAGCATGTGATCAATGGCAGTTTCTGCAGCCACATCCCTAGCATTAAGGGGAGACTCAGGCAACTCCTGAATGGACAGAATATTAATGGCTAGAGCAGGATCTGGCTCTAATTGGTTCAGGGGTAATCTGCTCAGGCCATCTGCATGACCCATTTCTTTTCCTGTTTGTGAACTAATGTATAGTCATATGCTGACAGGAAAATGGACCATCTCAGCATATGAGGAGAAATGATATGTGGGGTCTGTTTGTTAGTGATAAACAAACCCAGCAGAGGCTTATGGTCAGTATAAACTGTGAAATGGTGCCCATATAAGAAATCATGAAATTTCTTAATGCCAGCCACTATGGCCAAGGCTTCTCTGTCAATCTGAGTGTAATTCCGCTCTGCAGAAGACAGAGTCCTTGAATAATAGGCCACAGGGACCTGTGTCCCATCAGCCTTCAGATGACTAAGTACAGCTCCCACCCCATAAGGAGATGCATCACATGCGATGCAAACAGTCAGTTGCTTATTGAAATGTGCTAAAATAGCATTAGAAGTGACCAAGGCCTTAACCTCATTGAAACTCTTGTCATGGACTTTAGTCCACCGCCAAGGAGCCTGCTTGTCTAAGAGCCTGTGTAATGGCTCTGCCACTGCAGCTTTATGTGGGAGAAATGCATGGTAAAAAATTAATAGCCCCAAGAAGGCTTGCAGCTCACTCTTAGACTTAGGGCTTGGGGCCTGCTGGATAGCTTGCAATTTAGTTTCAGCAGGGTGAATACCTTGGGCATCTATCCTGAATCCTAAGAAGTCAGTAGAAGTGACTCCTATCTTACATTTATCCTTCTTTAGTTTAAGGCCTGCTTTTCGAAAATGAAACAAGACAGCCCTTAATCTCTCTGCTAAATTTTGAGATGACTCCCCAGCAATGAGGACATCATCAAAGTAGGGACAGACCCCAGGAATACCTCGGAGTATGCTCTCCATGACACTTTGGAATATGCCAGGGGCTACATTTACCCCAAATTGCAGTTTCTTGACCTTGAAGGCCCCCCTGTGAGTTACAATAGTCTGGGCCTCGGTAGCTGCCTCATCAACAGGTAGCTGTTGATAGGCCTGTGCCAGGTCAAGCTTCGCAAAAATGTGCCCCCCCTTGAGGGAGGCCAGAATGTGACTTACCACAGGCACTGGATAAGCTGTTGCAACACCTTATTCAGTGTGCACTTGTAGTCTGCACATATACATATGTCCCCATTAGCCTTTAGAGGCGTTACTATTGGGGTTTCCCATGGACTAGAATCCACAGGTTCTAGAATGCCCTGCTGGAGCAATTTGTCCAGCTCAGCATCAATCTTACCTTTGAGGCAAAAGGTACCTTCCTAGGCTTAACCCTGATGGGTGTGATGGTTGGGTCTAATAGCAAAATGGGAGGCCCCTTGTAGGATCCTAGCTCTGAACTAAACACATCTGCAAACTCCTTGCAAACCTCTGCAAGGCTCAATGTTTGCAAATGGTGCAGCCCACTTACCTGGATTCCCAGAGCCTCAAACCAATTGAGTCCAATAAGACTCGTACGTTCATCCCCAACAACCACCACATCTAGGGGACCTTCAAAATCCTTATGCTGTACTCTAAGGGTGGCCTCCCCCTTAACACATACCATAGAATTCTGAAAATCTGTAAATATTAGATTGGATGGCCTGAGTTTAACTTGAAGGCTACTGCTGCTGAATATCTTTTTGAATGTGTTAATAGAAATAATGGAGAGAGCAGATCCAGTGTCCAACTCCACTGATAAGCGAACCCCTTGCAACCTTACGTTAATGGAAAGTTTCTTCTTAAGGGGCTTATGTGTCCCTGTGTTCAAAATACTCCTGCACCATGTGCAGAAACCCACCCTATGTTGGCTGGGGACCCTGGTACCTTTCAGACACAATTCTTTACGAGGTTGGACCTTCTGGCAATCCAAACAGACAAATGCGATGTGGCCTTGTCTGCCACATGCTCTGCAAATGGCAGAGCGGAACCTGCAGTCAGCTCGCTTGTGGTGTCCTCCGCACCTGAAGCATTGAAGAGATGCTGGGGCCTTGTCTGGATGTTCCTTCTGCCTCCTTTCAGCTGGCTGGTGAAGCCTATCCATCTCTTCTTCAGGATACACTTCCGATCCTTCTTGGGCATCCTCTTGATGGACTGTAGCTATTTCTGGAGGGTTCCTGGAGAGCTGTAAGGCCTTCACAGCCCCGCCTGCTGCTTCCTCAGCTGTCACCTCTCGTAGCGCATCTTGGAAAGAGACATCTTTTTTTGCAAAAATCTTCTGCTGTAAGTCTCTGCTCCTCAAACCGTATACAAAGCAATCTCGCAGCCTCTCTTCCAGATCCTTGAACTCACAAGGTCTGGCTGCTTGCCTTAAGGCAGCAATAAAGTCTGCAGCAGATTCACCCGGCCTCTGGTCTCTGGGTGAATGCGTGCCTTCAAGCAATGACGGATAACTTCAGCTGGAAATGCTCCTTCAACATCTTTTTTAAGTCGGTATATGTTACTGACTCTAGAGGTGCAGGGGCCACCAGATTTTCTGCGATGTCAAAAGCTTCTTGTCCACAAGCACACAAAAGAGTTGCTGCCTTCAGCCCATCTTCTCTTATCTGATTTACTCTGAAGTAATTCTCCACCCATGCTACGTATGAAGTCCATCTCTCAGGGTGTGAGACATCAAAATCAGACAAGCGGCCAATCTTCAACATCCTTTAGTTTACAACCTTCACCACTCACTGCTCTGCAAACTGCTATTGGGGAAAGGGTTCTTTATCCAAGCTCACCCTCCAGCGACAGGATACTGGCAGGCTGGGACGCTGATTCAGACGCCGTCTTCCCCTCTTCAGGACTTCCTGGGTAAGTCTTTAAAGCTTTTTTTTCAGCTTGCAAAGGATCCCACCCTCATCGCCAGTGTTAAGTATTTCGTTCGCGTGCAAATGATGAAGACACATGGCAATGTTAAACCGCTCTTTATTTTTCTTCTAACAACAACTGAACAAAAGGCAAAGGCATGCAGGCCTTTTTATGTGGCCAGAGACCCGGACAATGTCAAACAAAGTAACAGAGCGTTTTTGCGCCTTGCGCATGCGTACAAGACTGGGGCCGCTCTGTCTGGTCCCGGGCAGCTTTTGGAATGCCCAGGACCAATGCAACATCCCGAGCCTGCTTTTACAGGCTCAGGACACAGCAGTATTGCGCTATATATCCTGATTATTTCAAGGTCAGCTGTTACACTTCATGATTCAAATGGCAAGGTATCATAGTCTGAATCACTGAAGGAAGACCTGAAATACAAGGAATAGGTTACCTAGTTGATTGAATAAGTAATTGCATTTCATGGATGTTGACAGTTCTACTTTCTGTGCAAAAAGTTCTAGCATACATTTCTATTGGAATATTCATGAGCAGGAAGAGTCATGTGGTAACTCAGTCAGCCAATGTGAAGAAAGTGCTACTGAGTCTGTGCAAAAAGGTATTGAGTTAGGAGCTGGATTTCCAGTCTCAGGTTTGTCTCTGTATCTCTCTGTAAGAAGTCTTCAATTGAGTTAAGTTGCTGTAAAGAAGAATGTATGGTATTGTAAATATTTTGATATGAATATAAAGAAGTTATTTTGAATTAGCTAAATGCAGTCAACTGTGAAAGCTTCTGATTTATTTTTCACCAACAGAGAAATTAAAATTCTCTAACAATTTCTGAAATATTCCTCATTTCTTTCAGGTTGCAAAATAGGTTGCTGCATATAAATGCTTTTAGCTCAGTGTCTGAAGATTTCTGGCACATTGTGTGCTTAACTAGCCATAGAGCTCCATCCCTGCAATTGTCATGCTCTAAATTTTCCTCTTTTGAAAGCTACTGTTGGTGTGATGGTTGTAGCTTATGAGAATGAGAAATGCTGGTGTTATTACAGTAACATTGTCATGTATCTAGATACATGTGCAGGAATAGGGAGGTGATTGAGATATGAAATCACTGACAGACAAGTAAGAGAAAAAGATTACTCCTAGTAGAAAATATTGTGCTATATCTCTTTACCTGAACTTTGCAACTGGAATTTTCTTGATCTATTTCTAGCTTCCTTAAACTAAGAGCATTTGTCAATATTAACACAAAATTGATATAACACTACCACTTCAGCTCAAGTCGACACAATTAGTATTTGAACTAGAAATAATTTTGAAAGAGACTGAAATAAACTTATATAGAATGCAACAATCTTTATATAAGCCAGTCTTCTCCAACCAGATGGGATCCAGTTGTGTTAGGATCACAATGCCCTGCACTGCCTAATCAGCAGTAACTTCAGCAAGGCCCATATAAACCTATATGACAAGGCCATATTTAAATACAACGCACCATAAATTTGCGAAGGAGGATTCTGTTTGTTTAAATTTCTATAATCCCCAAAAAACACCTGTTTTTTATTATTCTGTGTGAGTAATCTACAGTTAGATTCAGTTTAAGACTGGTGGAAACTTAATAATTCATGGTTCTAACTTAAAAATTATTACAGTACCATCTAAGAATATAGGCAGTTCCAAGAAGGATACATTGTTTTGTAAAATTAGAGTGTTCAGGTCCAGTAAATTCAATATTTCCAGATATCAAGGGAATCCTTCAGGTATTGTTCTGAGGGCTCCAATCAAACTGGTATAACAACATGTTTCTTTTTCCAAACATTCAACTTCAATCTGGTATTTTGTAATTTTTTTCCAACTGATTTTCGTCAGTCTGCACATTAGTCTACATATCACCCAGTATAGCAACATCAATGAACCAGACTTTCTTCTTTTCACTGGGTTATATTAGGCATGTTATGAACAAGTTCCATCTGTTTTAATTTTAAAACATAAGATCTTAACCTGCTCATTTTCCAAAACTTTAACTTGATGTATCCAGTAGTTTGTACAATGTTTGAATCCATATCTCAGGCAAAATTTCCAATGAAATTTTGGAAACTTGGTCATGACACCACTTGTAGTCAATTTGTGAAATTTTGCTGCAATCACTGATCATTTGCAATTCCTTGTTACATTTATATTTTTCCCTTCACACAATTAGTTGCAAAGTTTGTTCTTGAGATGCTAAAATAAACAGTCAGTTTTTGCCTTCAAGATTCCTGATCTTCAAGTACTGATCATGCATTGGTTTGTTCTTCCAATTAGCAAATCAGTTTTTAATTGTTTCTTTTCTATATTCAGCCTTCACTTTTGTTGTTTTCAAGAGCTTAATTGATTGACTGCCTTCAGCAAGGGCTCTTGGCTATTCTTAATGTAGTTTTTCAGGCCATACTTGAGTTTGTTTCACCTGTAGGTATCCTCTACTCCCTTCAGTTTTGGGCAAATACAGCCCATCAGTATATATTGTTGGTGAAAAGCAATTGTCATTAGTTTTCTTGTCTTCCAAGTTCCAATAAGGTCCAGTCAATTTTTCCTGCTGTACAGTATATCAAGTAACAGGGATTAGTTGGATATTAATTGCTTTAATGATGTTTCCACCATTTAGGTTTGATTTCAAAATTTTCTGAACTCACTTGATGTATTTATAGAAGTATTTTCTTTGACTTGATTCTGTAACAAATTAGAAGCTTTCAAAATTCCCAAATATTTATAGTTTTCTTCTGGTGCAACTGTCTTTATCAAATCATCATTGTTAATCTGTATTCTATCCTCTTTAACAATTTTGCCAAATTGAATTTATCTTTACTGAATTGTTTTGTGCTTTTTAATAAATATTCTAGTTCAGCCTTTGTTTTTTCAAATCATTTTAAATCATCCACATAAAGAATATGAAATTTTTACTCCTTTTTTTCATATCTACAGTTTATTTTGCTCAAAATTATTGTTAGTGGGGCTATTAATAATATAAAAGGTAAAGATGATATGGAATCATCTTGAAAAATTTAACATTTGATTTCAACTTCTAATTCTTCCCCATTAGCCATTATCTTCATTCATTAAAATATCATTGAAATATTCATAAATTGCCAAACGTTTCTTCTGAATCCAAAATTTTTGAGATGTTTTTCAATCCAGCTATGTGAAACAGAATTGAATGCCTTTTTATAATATATCCAATCTATAAACATTTTTTTAAAAAATAAACTAATATTCCAACCAATATTCCAACTCTTTGTTCGTCTTGAATTTTTATAGCACCCATTTTCTTTTACTGTGAGTAAATTATTTCTTTTCAAAGAGCTGATTTTATCTGATTTCAGAATTGTCTGAAAGAAGAGTGGCTACTTAAATATTTTAAATAAATAAACAAAATTTGCAATTATACCTGATGAACAGATTGTATGTTGTTAGCAAAGAGTCTGTTTATCTGTTTATGAAGACTGCTTCTGACTTTTGCTATTTCGGGCAAACATTATGATTTGTTAGAATTCACATTTGAAGTTTTGCTTTAGGATAATTCTTCCATTGGGATGTTCCATAATCTGTGCATTGTTTAAAAACTTCAGCAGGGTGTTACAATTGGTAGTACAGGATAGTTGTATCTTTGAGGGATGGATGGATCTTCTTACTGGAGCCATGGGTTCATATGAATAGGAATATAAATTATACTGTATGGAAAAGAAAGGAATAGTATAAAGCAATGAATATTCTGATATATATGATAAAGTAATTTAAAACATATAATAGGTTACAATACCCAGTCAACACTGGCTCATCTCAAAAATGCAAAACAACATCAGACATGGTTAATGCTTGGTTAGAAAACACCAGTCTGTGGGCTAGGCTGGGAATTTAAACAACTTTTTAAAATATTAATTCTTTTGTTAGGTTTAAAACCCAACAAGCAATTTCAAATTCCATTGATTTTCAACAGGAGAAAGCATTTATAACTTTTGAATAAACCTGTATTCTTAGGTAACCCACAGAGGATATCATATTGCTTATCACAGATAAATTGCAACATTAACTTTAGCAGACATATTGCTTCTTCATTAGGTAACTAAACACTAACAGTTATTTGCTTGGTAGATATAAATTACTGCATTTCAAACAGAGTGCTATTTGAGGAAAATTTAATTATTTGTTTTCTTTTGTTGCTGTTACCCATACATATGTGGGAAGCAGATCTATAATTAAGCTAGGAACTCAAATACTGTATACCGCAAATGAATGCATAGAGCAGTGATGGCGAACCTTTTAGAGACCGAGTGCCCAAACTGTAACCCAAAACCCACTTATGTCTTGTCGGGTGCCGGGTAGGTGTGGCCCATTGGGTGGGTGTGGCCCATTGGGTGGGCATGGCTGCGGTAACAGCAGACTGGGTGGGACTAAAAAGTTCAATCAATCAATTCCAACTTTGCGAGATCTTTTTTTTTCCCACGAGAAGTTGAAATTGACTGATTGATTGAACCTCTTTTTTTGTACATGGTGGCAGAGGCCTAAAGCAAAAAGGTTTTATAAAACCCAGCTGAAGGCCTAGGACTGGGGTGATGGTATGCATGCTCACAGAGATGGCTCTGAGTGCTGCCTCTGGCACCCGTGCCATAGGTTTGTCACCACTGGCATAGAGAATTGTGGTTTCGGAGACGCTTATATCTGACATCAATTATGGAATTTTTAATAAAGTTTGGCTCAATCCTTCTTTGATTTTCCAAACTCTGTAGCAGCAAATATGATATGATGTCAGAAGAGAAACTGAAAATATTATATATAGGACCTATGAGTGCATTCTAACTGTTACAGGGAGTCCTCAACTTACAACTATTTGTTTAACAATAGTTTGAAATTACAATGGCCTTGGAAAAGGTGCTTTATACCCAATAAAACACTTGTAGCTGTCAGAAAACATTGACGCACCACCTCCTGTTGTCACATGCCTTGATCTGGGTGCTTGGCAACCTGTACACTCTTACAATTACAATTGCCAAGTGCCCCACAATCATATGATCATCATTTGTAATCTTCACTGCCACTTTTCCCAGAAAATCAACTCCTTCTCAACTCTGGCAGCTGGCTGAAAGGGCTGCCAGACAGGAGGGAATCTCAGAGCTGAAAGGGGAGTAAAAGTGTTAGTTGCCAGAATGAAATTTGAAGCTGAAAGGAGAGGAGAGGAGAGGAGAGGAAAGTTAAAATACTTACTAAAACACTTAAAATACTTAATAGAATACTTAAAATTCTTAAAAGAATATCTAAAATACTTAATAGAATAATTAAAAGGGGAGTGAAAGTGCTGTCTGCCTGGAAGAAATCTCAGATGGAGCTGATATTCCTTCTGGCAGGCAGCCTTTTCACTTCATCTACTAATGACCCATGAGATTGCTTAACCATCTCAATTGGGAATAGCAGGATTACAGACATTGTATAAAGGAATCACGTGGGCATCTTGCTTAACAACTGCTTCCCTTAACAACCAAAATTCTGGTCTCAATTTTGGGACCAGTAAATCAAGGAGTACCTACATGTACCCATCAAAAAGCAGACTAAATTGGCATCTAGATCATCTGGCCATGATCTTCCCTACTTCAATGTTGAAGTTCTGTTTAAAATAGAGTACTTATTTCTACTTCCAAAATGAGTCAACCTGGATATCTGGTTCAGAAATCAAATAAGGGTTTCTCAAATTATAATTTATTTGTTTTTTAGATGTGGTTATGCAGAGAATCATTTTTATATATAAATTGAAACTTTAATGGTCACAATGAAGAAATAAAACTTGGGATTTGTCTGGGAAAAATGAGATATACAAACAAAATAATAACAATAATAATTCTTAGGACTTAGATCTTTGGTTAGGACTTGAATTATTAACTCTACACCAATCTTAGTCTGTGAATCTAACTATAGATTACCCACATATAATATCAATAGTGACGAGATGATTGAATAAAT
Organism: Bothrops alternatus; assembly: GCA_034064705.1. NCBI lineage: Eukaryota > Metazoa > Chordata > Lepidosauria > Squamata > Viperidae > Bothrops > Bothrops alternatus. Next base: position 12,569,510 of record JARGCV010000112.1, on the reverse strand, counting down.
AGCAAGTGAGAGTTAAAAATAATGTGTGTGTGTGTGTGCGTGCGCGCACGCGCACGCGCCCATGTGTGTTATCATTTTAGGATTGTTCTGATCTGTTCTGAGTAAAGCTACTCTTTGCAATTGACTGATGGTGAATTTTGACTGATGGTGAATATTCAAGTGGTGTTCCAGTTGTTTTAGGATTGTACCCAATGTGCCTATTATTATTGGCACTATCTTTGCTTTCTTTTGCCACAGTCATTCTATTTCTATTTGCAAGTCTTTGTTTTTGTCATTATAAGTATTATTACAAATAATACTTGTAATAATAATCATACTTTCTTGGTTAGGAGTGTATCAAATAATATGTGTAGCATTTACCACAATTTGATGCATTGCTCTAAAGTCTAAACAATATAGCAGTTTAAAGGAGCAGAAACAAAAAAACAAGATGGCCTTCTATAATGGAAAAATACTTTTTATTTAAGATAATAAATATATATTATCAAAGTAAAAGACACCACAGATCAAAGATGTTCTATATTCATAAGACCTAATTCACTGGAAGAAATTGAAAGTGTGTCAACAATATTTTGTCAGAGGCCAGAATGTTTGCAAAATTTTTTTGCTACTGTTACGATGCTATTGTCTCTAGTGTGTTGAATCTATGATTTCCCCAGACAAATGATATGGCAAACAGAGTTAATGAAATGTTAGAGAAGGTTCTTAAGTAGTAAAGGGGAATCATAAAGTGTCAGAATAGGACAACACAGACTTGTATCATTACTTTTGAGGTTAAAGAACTAAGTAATAAGGTTATCTGACTCACTTTTCATGCAGGAAGTTTGGAAATTACCTTTGCACACTATTATTAATGGGAGAGAAAATAATCCTCAACTGAAGACCTCTACAAAATTATGATAAAGGTGCAAAGCTTTTAATTAAGCTTACATGTATGTGATTTATTTTATCATTCATTAAAATGGAGTGTGGATGCCTGCAGCAATGACAAAGCTGCATATTATCAAGGAAAGTGACCCTGAGTCAGTAATACATAAAACATAACATTGCAAATATACATAAAGAGGAGGTTTGATGGAAACCGACAGACAGACAGGCAGGCAGGCAGGCAGGCAGGCAGGCAGGCAGGCAGGCAGGCAGACAGACAGACAGACAGACAGACAGATTTGCAAGTCTGATGCAATTCTGGTAGGAAGCAAAAGATATGATCAAATAAAAAAAAGTGAGCAAGGAAAAAAAGCAGTTTTGAAAAATCTTGAAAGATTAAGTCTCAGGATAACAACTGTTTTAAGCACTTGCTGACTTGAGTCCTGAACTGCTGACTGACTGCAAGAAAGCTTATTGTGTTGTAGGTCTTTATTCTTTTGTGATACTATTTTGTGCACATATTTTGGGCATAAACATGAGGCATCTGCAAAAAGAGTAAAAAAAAGTCAAAATGGCCAAAGCCCTGACCATTTTTAATATGTGCCATTTAAAATAAGGTGGGATTTCCATCATACGTTTGTGTCTACCATATTGATATTGCTGATCCCCTTCTGCAGATGACTCTGCAGAGTTGTGCACAACCAATTCTATTAAACAGTCAGTAGAGATAAATCCCCAATTCTAGAGAAGTCTAGAATGAAATAGACCACTGATTTCACTAGAGTTTTAATTTGGCAAAATGTTTATAACCTTTTCCTATCAGTTTCTTTCTTTCTTTCTTTCTTTCTTTCTTTCTTTCTTTCTTTCTTTCTTTCTTTCTTTCTTTCTTTCTTTCTCTCTTTTTTTATGTGATGAGTGAACTTATAAGGTGGCTCTATCATTATCAGCATCCCTTTGTCTATTATCCCCTTGCTTGTTTGTTTTTATAGTTTTTAATGTTTTATTGGAATTAATAGATATAGTGGTTTTAGATACTTATTCTTTGTTTTTAGCTCTGTTGTATATCACCCAGAATTGGCACAAAGAATCAGGACCTTACATTAAGTTCCTTTTAAGAAGATTTATTGCACATGCCTGAACACAAAATCTAGTCAACCAATGATTAGCACTAAATTGGTTCTTATCTAAAGGGGCTGGATTTGGAATATTTGTGGACACTTAACAATTCTAGGCTGAGGTCTCTCTTGACTCTGCCTCCCAAACTCTGCCTCTTCTTCTTCTACATCAGGATCATAATCAATTCTTCTAATAGATTCATTTAAATTTTCCTTCCACTAGGTAAAACACCACAGTAAATCAGTGAAGAATTGTCTAAATCTGGATAATCTTATATGTGTCTAATATCTTGCTAGTTTTCATAGGTGTCTAAAAAAGATGTTTCAGCAAGGGGCAGACTTAGTTTGCCACTCTACATCTAAACTGATTTACATTGTCACACAATGAGAAAACAGGAAGTACTACTGTAAAGCAAACAGTGGCTCTTTACTCACATTTGATTATCGTGATACGATATTTTCCATTTACTAATCTACTTAGAAGCTGAATATATTATTAGGAGAGTTCAGACATTTGTTGACAAATAAAAAAATGAAAATTGAACAACACTATCTTCTCTCAGATATGAATTATAACATTACATTTTTATGTATAAACATACAATTACACAGGATACTTCCAGGAGCAAATTAATGCTATTACATTAATTTAAAGCTTCTTGTGAATGCAATGAGAAAGAATATTTTTATATAAGTTTTATTAATTTTTTAATATTACAATCTTGAGAGCTTAATAAACAACATATTGTCTAGGTTCACATATTTAACATTAACTTCTTCAATATAAGTCTATTTAGTAGTGCACAATCCAGTATTTTTTTCCTTGATCTTCCTTTCTTCCCCATATTTTTCTCTTTTCCCCTCATTAAACAATTACAATTCTTGGTACTATTGATGTATACAAAATTAGATATAGACATCTTCATCATATTTTACTAATATTATACAAATAATAATAAGAATTCATAAGTCAATATCTTGTTTTATGCTCTTATTAAAGTTTTATTTCCCATCAATATTTAAAGTAGCTTTGTCAGTTATGATTTTGTCAATATTAATTACATTTATATAGCTAAACAAAATTTTATTCATACCAATCCTCTTATTTTCAAATTTTCCATATCAAAAGAAGAAGAAAAATTCTATTTTAATTCTGAATCATATCTTCCATTAGAAAAATCTAGTTATATCTAAGGGTCATCTGTTCCTTTAATCATATTCAAACAGATATATTAAACAGATAGTGGCCCCTCTGATAGATCAAATCCTCTGTTTTTAAAGTCTAATTCTCACTTTCTTTCTTGGCCAACCAGCTTTCCAGGCCAAGGCAATTAAATTGCCCAAGAATTTTCTTTCTATTTTTATGAAAGCTCCTTGGCATGAGAAAGACAGTTTAGGTAGAGTATTTTTGGAGAAGAATTCTGCCCATCCACATTCTCTAGTCATTTCCTCTGCCTGCTCTATTTTCCATTTTCTAGAATCTTTTTTCTTGTGCTCAAGATGTACAAGATGTGTTTTGGAGAAAGGAGTAACGGGCCTTTTGAATTTTCATTGTTATAGGTAGGTCTTGCAATATTTTATTTGTGTATGGCAATCCATATTTCCCTTCTCCTATCTCCTCCATCTGTAGGTCCATTTCTTCTGCTTCACCCTATGATTTCTGGTTTATTTGTTCATACTTTGTTCATGTAGTCATTGTCTGGGAGCTTTCCAGTTGTAGCTTCAATTTGGAGATTTGGTCCCTTATATCACCTAGGTTATTTTTAGTCTCATTATGGTTTCTTTTTATGTTTTCTTTGTGTGCAAGAATTGTTTGATGAATTTGCTGTAGCACAGAGAGTATTTCTTTCTGAAGGATATTTGTTTTTTCTTGAGGCATCATTCCTAGAAATTCTCTAGTTTCACCAGTCTCAGTAAGAGTGGAAAATCTAGTTTTCTGGTCTTTATATATATAGCCTTTATAATATAGTCCTAATAGCAATATTTTATAGTAATCCTTTGTCTCAAGTATCCTGAAAGTTATCAGTCAGGCAAGGTTGTAATCCACAATGTTCCCAGTGTTCAAAATGTTCAACCTCCCTTCAGCCAGACGTATTCAAAAGTCTTCTTTTTTCTCTCGCACTAGCTCTTGAGATTAAAAGTCCAAGCTCTATAGGTATTTATAGTCCATGAAATTCAGAATGACAAATATGCCAAAATATTTTCCTTTATTGCCAGCTGTTCTCCCTTAAGCTGAAAGTCACCAAGCAGCCAAGGAGCTAGTTATAGTGCTGTAATCAAATCCACTACTAGATGTCATTCAAGGTCCATTTTCCACTTAAAACAAAGGATTGGTTTCTTGTATTTCTTATATTTTACCTCAATAGCTTTTTTTCCCAAAGAGAAAATCTTAACAATTACCTCACTTTCAGATTTATCAAAACTGTAGGTTTGTATTACTTTCACTTCAGTATTATGTATTCCTGTCCCCCATAACAAATTTAAAATGCCATTTCCGTTCTGGAGGTTTTAGGCTTCTTGGGAGCCTTTTGCAGGAAATTCAGTTGTAAAATAGTAAAGAAAGGATCAATATTCTAACCCAGTCCAAGCATGCTGTTTATGATGTGCTAATTAAAGCTTTTGCTCTTCAGTTGTCAGCAGCTAATGGCTGCCCACAGAGGTGTGGCCGGTCTTTCCCCTGCCAGTTTAGAGGGCTTTCCTTGGATCGAACAGAGAGACTGCCATCTCTCCATGACAAGGCATCCCCCCTTCTTCAGTGCCTCTTTGGGGCAACTTTAGGCCCTTTTTTGGGGGCCCAGCAGGGTGAAATCAGGCGCGGAAAGTAGAGCTCTGCCTTCCTGCATCCTGTCTCACCGTGACACAAAACCGGAAGTCTCAAGAAAGAATATTTATTTATTGGGTGATAGATAGATAGATAGATAGATAGATAGATAGATAGATAGATAGATAGATAGATAGATAGATAGATAGATAGATAGATAGATAGATAGATAGATAGATAGTGTTATGTCTGGCCCTTCTCAGCTTAGTAAAATCCACAGTAGTATGTCTTTAAGAGTTTTATTTAACACATTTCAAGAGATTCATTGCAAAGCAAGCTGCTGGCATTTTGTTGGCCGCAACGGCCAATTCTGATTTATTTACATTCTGCTTTAACATGCTCTCCCTCCCTTCCAATTAACTCACTCTTTCTCTGTAAAGTTGTCCAAGAGCTCATTAATCTTCCGTAGAGTCCAAAAACATCAGAGAACTAAGTTCAAACGAACTGGGCAAGGCATCAAGCTACTCCTTGATAGTAACGTTGCTCGTGACAAAGGCGTAGTCTCTCTGTCCCCTTCTAATATAGTTTCCGATACGTCACTTCCCCCCATTACTTCCTTTTCCCACTTAACTGACACCTTCGCTTATCAAACCTTCTGAATCTCGGATCAAGCCATCTATCTTCTTGCTCCAAATCTGACCCCTCACTTTGCGAATCTGACCCAGACTGCCTGTAAATCTCCTCCCTGTCTGTCTCAGCTGCCGGGAGGGGAAAATACCCAGAGGGGCCTGGCTGCTCTTCCTCGGCTGCCGGGAGGGGAAAACTCCCAGAGGGGCCTGGCTGCTCATCCTCATACTCTGATACTTCCCAAGCTGGTCTAGGGACACTCACAACAGATAGATAGATATTATTTGGACTTATATGCTGCTCCTCTCCGAAGACTCGGAGCGGCTTACAACATATATAAAACAATATTCACAGTCTAAGTCCAAATCAGAAAAGCATTAAAAATAAAAACCCAACACACATTCATCATTCAAAGAGCAATCCAAAATCATCCCCAGGCCTGCCGCCAAAGATAGGTTTTAAGATTATTTCGGAAGGCCGGGAGGGTGGGAGAAACATGGACTTCAGGGGGCAGTTGGTTCCAGAGGGTGGGCGCCACAACAGAGAAGGCCCTCCCCCTAGGACCCGCCAGACAACATTGTTTCGCTGATGGGACCCGGAGGAAGCCGACCCTGTGCGCTCTCACCGGTCGTAGGGAAGTATGTGGTAGAAGATGGTCCCGTAAGTATCCTGGTCCAGTGCCATGAAGGGCTTTATAGGTAATAACCAACACTTTGAATTGTGCTCGGAGACCGATAGGCAACCAATGCAGCATGCAGAGAGTTGGCGAAATGTGGGCACAACGTGGAAAGCCCACAATTGCTTGCGCAGCTGCATTTTGCACTAATTGTAGTCTCCGAACACTCTTCTAGGGAGCCCCATGTAGAGAGCATTGCAGTAGTCGATCCTCAAGGTGACAAGGGCATGTGTGACTGTGAGGAGAGACTCCCGATCCAAATAAGGGCGCAACTGGTGCACCAGGCGAACCTGGGCAAATGCCCCCCTCACCATAGCCGATAAATGATGTTCCAATGTCAGCTGTGGATCGAGGAGGACTCCCAAGTTGTGCATCTTCTCCAAGGGGTTTATGAATTTACCCCCCAAGGTAATAGAAGGACAGCTTGAAATGTCCTTGGGAGGCATCACCCACAGCCACTCTGTCTTGTCAAGGTTGAGCCTCAATATGTTAACACCCATCCAGACCCTCACAGCCTCCAGACACCGGCACATCACCTCAACCGCTTCACTGATTTGGCCAGGAGTGGAGATGTACAGCTGAGTATCATCAGCGTACTGGTGGTATCTCACTCCATGCCGGTGGATGATCTCTCCCAGTGGCTTCATGTAAATGTTAAAAAGTAGGGGGGAGAGAACCAACCCCTGAGGCACCCCACACGGGAGTAACCTAGAGGTTGACCTCTGACCCCCCCCACTAACACCGACTGCGACCGACCAGAGAGATAGGAGGAGAACCACCATAATACAGTGCCCCCCACTCCCAATCCCTCCAGCCGGCGCAGAAGGATACCATGGTCGATGGTATCGAACACCACTGAGAGGTCAAGAAGCATCAGGAAAGAGGACAGGCCTCTATCTCGGGCCCGCCATAGATCATCCATCAGAGTGACCAAAGCAGTTTCAGTGCTGTAGCCAGGCCTGAACCCAGACTGCAGAGGCCCCAGATAATCAGCTTCCTCTAGAGACCGCTGGAGCTGAAGTGCCACCACCTTCTCAATAACCTTCCCCACAAAGGGGAGGTTGGAGACCGGACGATAGTTGGTCAAAATTGCTGGATCCAGGGAAGGCTTCTTGAGGAGGGGGCGCACAAGTGCCTCCTTTAAGGGAGCCAGGAAGGACCCCTCCCTCAAAGAAGTGCTGACAATCTCCTGGATCCAGGTACGTGGCACCTCCCTACTGGCGGAAACCAGCAAGGAGGGACACGGGTCCAACAAACAAGTGGCGGAACTCACAGCTCCAATGGCCCTGTCCACTTCATCAGGTGTAGCAGCCTCAAACTTGCCCCAGATGATCGGACAAGAACATGCCCCTGTCCCCTCGACTGAATCGTTATCAGTCGACTCTGCTTCACAATTGGAGTCTAGGTCGGCCCGGATCTTTGTCTGCGAAACAGTTGTTAAAGTCCTCGGCACTACCCTGCAAGGGAGGTCCCGGATCCCTCGGGTTAAGGAGGGACCGGGTCACCCTAAACAGGGTGGCTGGGCGAGATTCCGCAGACGTGATCAAAGCGGAAAGATACAAAGATCTTGCCACTCTAATCGCCTTCAAATAGGCTTTAATAAATGAGCTCAATCTGGTTCGATCAGATCCGGACCTACTTCATCTCCATCGCTTCTCTAGACGTCTCTTATGGCGCTTCATCCCCCTGAGCTCCTCGGTGAACCAAGGAGACCTCCTGGGGCCAGCACCACGGAGAGGTCACAAAGGTGCAATCCGGTCAATAGCCCCCTTCGCGGCCATATTCCATGCCGCTACCAGGGACTCCGCCGAATTGTGAATGAACGAGCTCGGTGATTCCCCAAGCGCCGTCTGAAAGCCAATTGGGTCCATCAGGCGTCTGGTGCCGAACCATCTAATCAGTTCCGCCTCCCTGCGGGGAAGGATTGGGGCTGTAAAATTCAGTCGTAGCAGGAAATGATCGGTCCATGACAAAGGCAAGGTATCTAAGCCCCTTAAAACCAGATCATTACCCAACTGTTCTGAAAGGAACATCATGTCCGGGGCGTGCCCACCCTCATGCATCGGACCCTGCACTACTTGGGTCAGGTCCATGGTTGTCACGGCGACCATGAACTCCTGTGCCAACCCCAAGGACTCGCCAAGCGATGGCAGGTTAAAGTCCCCCAAGACCATAAGCCTGGGGAACTCCACCGCCAGCCCAGCAACCTCCTCGAGTAGCACAGGCAGGGCTGATGCCACGCAGCTGGGAGGCAGGTACATAAGCAATAAGCCCACCTGAACCCCTAGGTCCAGCATCATAAAGATGGACTCGCAACCCGGAATTTCGGAAACAGTGAGACTGCGTAGATAGATAGATAGATAGATAGATAGATAGATAGATAGATAGATAGATAGATAGATAGATAGATAGATAGATAGATAGATAGATAGATAGATAGATAGATAGATAGATAGATAGATAGATAGATAGATAGATAGATAGATATAAGGTAGGTAGGCATGCAAGCAGGCAGACATCAATTTGGGAACAAATTTGATATTAAATTAATAAAATAGGACAGAGATAATTTAGATTGTAAGTTTGGGGAAATCACGGTGATCATTTAAGTAAACTGAAATAAAAATAGTTAGAATAGAACTATTCTATTCTATTCTATTCTATTCTATTCTATTCTATTCTATTCCATTCCATTCCATTCCATTCTTGATAAAGATAACAAAATATGTTTCTCTTTATCACCACAGTGTAGAACTGAATATAGGCTTTTGCTCATGTCCAGTTCTATTTACTTTTTGTCTTCCTCCAAGAGTATTCTAGGCATTTCTTCTTCTACCTCATGTTCCAGAGCCCCTCAGAGAACCAGGTGCACCTGGGATCAGGCTACAACCAAGGTCTCAGGCAAGTTTTCCACCAGTCAGTAAACACTTCAGACTACCTTTAGAACCCAGCTAGGTACATCAGTTGCCAGGGCAGATCAATTAAACAGGTTATAACTATGCCTAAAGTGAAACATCTTATACCGAACACTGAGAAGGTAGTAAGGAACAGAATGGGACACCTTCCACAGCCAACTCGTCACAGCCAACTCACCATGGCCAAATTGCTGCTGGACAACTTGCCATGGCCAACCCACCATGGGATAACTTGTTGCAGGACAATTTAATACTTCTCTTTAATCATTTACAATAAATGAAAAAATATTTTAATTTTTGTCATTCACATTTCATTCTGTCCCTCCTTTTCTTTAATGATTCTGTTCCACCACTTCTTTGATATTAGTGTAACTCTTGTCCCACAGTGAGTTGTCCTGGGGCGAGTTGGCCATGGTGAATTGTCATAGACCCAAAACTGTTTGCAAAGCAAAAAAAAAACCCTCTAGTGTAGATATGAAGATGCTGGAAGTAAAATGAATGCTTTTGATATACATACACACACACACACACAAATAAACATATACACACACAAACACACATATCTTATATATATCTTATATCACAGTAACCATAGCTATGTAGATCAATTTACATCCTAGCCAATTGAGAGTATATAATAGAGTTGCAGGTGATTAGGTCCCCTTTGTAATTAAATCTGGTTGTTTTCTCCATTAGAGACAAAGGAAAATGTGTTACACTGCACTGAATTTCATCTTAGCAGGTCAGAATGCAACAGTAATATTAGATTTTCTTTTATACTCATCTCTTAGATTTCTTGGATGAGTTCTTAATTCTGTTCTTTAATAATTTGTATTTTTAAAGCAGATATATAAATACCTAGAAATGAAACATTTTTCCCCAAAGAAAATGCAAAATAGTCTGTCTATAATGAGATTAATTGGCCTTCTATATCCACGGAAATTCCTGAAAAATTATATCCCTTTGCAAGCACTGCAGTTTTGCACCAGAAAGCTCTGTTCCTCACCTGAATTAACATTCCCAAAATTCCCAAAGGCACTATTAGTAGTAAATACTATTGTACATATGTTACTGAATATTTTGCATAGAATGCATAGCTGCATTATGAAGGAATAAAGAAATCCCATTTCAATGTGGATTTGTGTTTTGGGGGCTGTAACAAATCTTTCCCCATATTCATCGCCCTCTGGATTCTATTTTGCATGATTTATTCATCTCCTTCACAGGTAAAGGGTTTCTGAGTCATTTATAGCTTCGGCCTATTTACAAGATGCTTTTTTTGGGGGGTAAAAAATTCTTTTATTGAAACAATCAACATCAAACATAAGATCATATTAGGAAGCAATCATCATATAACCTGCAATACAACACTAAGGATTAGTCTTTGTGAGCGTCTGGTTTAGTAAACATTCCTCTTATATATGTTCTAACTACTGTTTTTAGTCTATCACATATTGTTCATTCGAGCTTCAGAAGTGAATTCGTCTCAGTAGTAGTGAATTCGTCTCAGTAGTAGTGCAATCCTTTATGATCCCTAGCAAAAGATCCTGAGGTAGAAATTCAGTATCCTGAGGTAGAAATTCAGTACGCTTTTCCAATATTAAAGCAATCAACATTAAACCTGGGCTCATATTAATAAGCTGTCCTCATAAGACCTGAAAATACAGCTCTTGTATATGGTCTATCTACTATATCTAGTCTATCACATATTGTTCATTCGTGCTTCAGAATTAACTTCGTCTCAGTAATAGTGCAATCTTTTATAATCCCTAACAAAAGATCCTGAGGTAGAAATTCAATAACCTGAGTTAGAAATTCAATCCGCTTTTTCAATATTAAAGCAAACAACATTAAGCATAAGATCATATTAAGAGGCAATCATCATATAACATAAAATACAACATTAGGTATTAGTCTTTGTAAACGTCTGGTTTGGTAAACATTCTTCACTCTTCACGTCGAGCTTCAACTATACGCCAGATACATTTTGTTTGATTGGTGTTTCTCTTGTATATAGTCTATCCACTGTTTCCAGTCTGTCAAATATTGTTCATTTGAGCGATCTTTCAAATATGCCGATATTTTCGCCATTTCCGCCAAATTTATTACTTTCAAAGTCCATTCTTCCATAGGTATCTGATGCTCTTCAGCCCTCAACTGGTAACTGCGATGTCCTTTTTCTGTTCGCAGTTATGTTAGTCCTAGCCATTTTTCCCCTTCTGAAGCAGGTCTCCTCCTTTATCTTCTTTGATGAGATGATGAAAAGGGAAAATTTGAAAGAATGCCTGTAAATATTAAGTACTTTTCCACTTCTTTGATATGTGCACTGATTTTTAAAATAATGTAATTTGTCTTGTAGTTACCTCTTGCTAGAATATCAGAATGACACCAGGCTAGGAAATTTCAAAATCTGGATTAGATAGCATCACCACCAGATGGATTAGTAACTGGCTGACCAACTACACTCAATGTGTAGTCCTTAATGGAACTACAGATATATTGAGGGAAGCGTGAGGTGTGGTACTCCAAGATTCTGTCTTAGGCCCAATACGTTTCAACATCTTCATAAATTATTTAGATGAGGGGATAAAAGGGGAACTCATCAAATTTGCAGACAACACCAAGTTACTGGGAATAGCCAACACTCCAAAATATAAACTCTAGATGCAGGAGGATCTTGATAGACTTGAACACTGGGCCCTATCCAGCCAAATGAAATTCAATAGTGAGAAAGGTAAAGTTTTACAATTAAGCAGAAAAAAACAAATGCACAAGGATAGAGAAGGTAGTACTTGGCTCAACAAGCAGTAACTGCAAGGGGAATCTAGGCTTCCTGATGGGCAACCACTTCAATATGAGTCAGCAATGTGCGGCAGATGCCAAAAAAGCCAACACAGTCCTAGGCTGCATTAACAGATTGCATAAAGTGTTAGTAAAACTTTATAATGCCTTGGTTAAGACCACACTTGGAATATTGCATCCAGTTTGGGTTGCCATGATATAAAAAAGAGGGGACTGGAGGCTAAAGTATATGAAGAATGGTTGCAGGAATTGGCTATGTCTAGTCTAGTTAAAAGAAGGACTGGGGGAGGGGGGTGACATGATAGTAGTGTTCCAATATTTGAGGTGTTGCCACAAAGAAGAGTGGGTCAACCTATTTTATAAAGTACCTGAAGGACAAGAAGCAATGGATGGGAACAATCAAGGAGAGAACCAACCTAGAAATAAGTTTGCTGACAGTGAGAACAATCAGTCAGTGGAATGGCTTGCCTCTAATAGTTGTGGGTGCTCCAACACTGGCGGTTTTTAAGAAGAGATTGGACATATGTTTATGGATTGGATTAGAAGACAAGGTCCCTTCCACCTCTCTTACTCTGTTACTATGCAAGGCCTCAAATCTCCAATATTTGAGAGAGAACTAATAATATTCATTCATTCAATTTCTATAGGTAAGGTGGGTGCCACCTCCAATCATTATTAATTTGTTTCTGCATTGATTTGAGGATTTTAGCTTTGGCAGGAAGCCAACTAAAGAAGCAGCTACTCCAATCTGAAGCTATGCTGGAACTGTATCCAACTTTTAACCCACTTCTTCCATTCTATATGATGGAAAAAAAGAAGAGGACCTTTTGCAAGGTGGCATCTAAATTATGATAGCCTCTTCAAATAATTGGTGCCCACCCCCCAGCATTGCTATCTGATTAGGATTTATTTTCTTGCATAACAGATTGATCTATAATATACCATTGTAAATGACTTTTCTTTATTGTAAACTGCTTTGATTCTATTTTGGCAGGAAAAAAAATGCCAGTTTTTATGAACACAACCTAAAGACCATTATGTGCCTTCAGTTCCATGAATGTGCCATGCTGGTGAAAACAACACTGTGTCATTTGACTCTATTGTCTTTTCCTTGAGAAATAAAGATGGTAATTTGATATTTGTACAAACATACTTATACAATATTGGAAATTAATTGAGTACAGTTGTATTTATGCAGCCCCAGAGATCAATATGGAGATATTGGGTAGCTTATTTTGTTTGCTATTCGAGTAATGCAGGATTGCATGACAAAATTATAATTAGTGTTATGTTATCCCACCATCCACTGATTCTGCACCCGTTGTGTTCATGAACGGTTCTGTGCCATAGAAAGAATTTCTCCTCCTGGGGAAATAATACATCTCAAGCATTCCTAATGTTACTATGGTTCTCCTTCTGTGTTTTTGCAGATAGATAGCCTGCCATCAACACCCCAGGCTCTGTAGCTACCCCTGCCTTTCTACCCAGTGAGGATTTGGAACAATGCTATCTTTTGTTCTTCTCTTATTTGCCTCTGGGTCTACAAATATTAGCTCAATGAGCTTCCTCTGCTGAGCTCAATTCTCACCAATATTCTCATTATCAAAGTCCATAGGGGGTACATGCCAGATGCCGGAAGCCACTCCTGTTCTTTTATTCGTTTGTTTCAGTGGTTAACTCTTCTTTTCTTCTGACATTGTGTAGATTCCCTGGTGGGTTGTGGGTTTTCCACAAACAATGTCTACACTGTCTTGGCTTTTACTTAATTGAAAATGAACTTACTTTGCAAATAGTTAAGGATGATTGTTATTGGCCTCTCTGGCCACATTAGGGAAATCACACCACCTGGTTTGCTCTACAGTGTCAGATTTAAAGCAGAACATGGGCCAAAATGTAAAGCTTTTACTGGGTAAGTGATTACAGGTTACTTGCGCTCAAGAGTCTATTCCTGGATGCTACATGAAAACACACGCCTCCCATTTTCTCTCTCTCCTGGTTTCCTTCTTACTTTTCTCTTTCTCTCCCTAACTAAAATACATTTCTTTTTTCTCTCCCTCCTTCATTTTCTCTTACAAATCAGCCAAACTGATTTATTTTGAAGAATACTTAGATGTGTTTCAGAGGAAAGCCGTGGTCATTCTCAGCATTTTAGTTTCTCCAAAGAATTTTTGATTCCAGAGAGGTGAAAAAGAAAAGGACTACTACTGCTAAATGAATTTCTCTTTTTAGAAGCTGTATGGAACTTAATCAGGGCCTCCAGGGGCTTTGGACATGTCCTAGCAGCATGACTATATTGGATCTACACTTCAGGTAGATGAAATGTTACCTGGCTAATATAGAATGCTTAGAAAAATAAAAGGTTTACCTGTATAAACCAAGCTTATATTACAAACTGAAACTGAGGAGAATGTAGACCTATGTTTCACATGAACAAAATATGACACCAACTAACTAGTATCCTGAGAGTGGGAATTAACCAACACTGTTATTTGGCACATAATCAAAGCAAAACAATGTAGAAAGCATTTATTTGGCAAGTAAACCAATAATAGGTTGTAGTAGTAGCAAATCAAGCTATCCAGCTTTCTCAAACTATATGTCCATGCTCTGAGCAATGCTGAAGCACACTGCTAATAATTACTTACCATTGAAAGACAAGGAGATATTTTAGAGTTCTAGTTAATAAGAAAAGTGTTGAAATGAAGTAATCACTTTATACCCTACTTACATTTAAAGTAATATATTTTATTCCATAAAAGCTGTTACCCAAAAGTACATGGATACTTTGGTTAATCACTAGCATATATATTCAAGCTCTTAGTACATAATGGAAGGGTAGGATAATATGCATCAAAATGAACATGTTCATATTATTTACACAGAGGGGTGACTTGTATATAATATGAGTTTTAGTTGCATTTTAACATAGTGACATTTCATCAAATGAGTCCATTTCAATGACCTTGTTCACATGTCTTTAACAGCCATTTCATTTAAACTAGAACTTATAGTTTAAATAGCCTCAAAATGCCTCTACAAAAGTGGAATTGTCCTTTTAGGAGAAAATTATGTAATACATGGCAATAATCAGAATAACGGTCATGAAATGAAATGAATTTTCTGTTAGCTGGGTGGAAACATTTAGTTACCTTAGGTGTTCTTGCGAAGGTAAACAAGGTTTGACCCAGATCACCAGGAAATCCCACAGTTGTAAGCAAAACTGGGTAATTAAAAAAAATCCAGAAGAAAGACGGCTCTTATTTTTTTTTTGTAAGCCACTTGTGTTAAAATCTCATGTTCAACATTTTTGGCCCAGCACAGACATAACCAGTTGCTAGTATCCTTTATGAATTTGTCATGTTAAAATCTAGTACTAGTCACTGCCAATTATCAATCAATAAGACTAACTTTAACCCATTTGATGTGTAAGGGGAGCACAAGGTAGCCAAAATAAACAGATATAATGGATTGGTGGGCAAGAACTTTCAGGTAGCAAAAAAGGAATGACAGCTCAAGGCTATGGCATATCCATATTCCTGTCAAAAAAAAATTAAATGGAAGTGCCCATAAAACCTTTAGGAGTTTGGTGCGACTCAGAAGAATTCTTAGCTGGAGTGCAACTCTGTGTGCAAACCTTGGTGTGAAAAAGGATGTGATGCATCTAAATCAATTTGGAGAATGCATTGAGCAAAGTGGTGGAAATCCAACAATAACAGTGACCACAGTAGCCACCCAGGCTACAATGTTTCCATTCCTATTTCAGTGAGCAGTTCCAGTTGGGGGTAGAGAGATCAGGTCAAGCCCAGGTTAAGGTGCTACTGAAGTCATCAGAGCATATATAGCAACTCTATAAGAATGATTCTTAGTCCCAGTGTTATCAGAATTTTTAATAAATTCAGGACAGAAGTTCGGAGTAAAAGAATAAAGTCTTTTTTTTATTCAAGTAAAATCAAAAGACGGTTTGCAAAGCGTGGTGGACTCTAAAGTGCGCGAACAAAGAGCAACACAGAAGAGCCACACACAATACAGAAACGTAACAGTATTTATATCCCTCCCTAACTCCTCCCTGCCATACATAGGCTAACCCTGAGTGGCAAGTTTACAAACCTATGAAACAACACAAAATACCCTATATGTAAATTCCATACCTTTAGGCTTACCCTGAGTGGTAAGCTTACAACCCTATCAAACAACACAAAACCCTATTCTTACCCTATATGTAAATTCCATACCCTTAGGCTTAGTTTCAACACGTGCGCTGTGTCACGTATACTTTGTTACCAGTCACGTACACAATGGAAAAGTTTAAACTCTTTCTCATCCCCCCCTTTCAATCCCCCATTTCTTATTTGGTAATTTGTTTAATATTTTCCTTTATTTCCTTCGATCTTTGTTTTTCACTTATTGTTGTTTTCATGGAATCCGTACTTTCCAACAACTGAATCTGGTCTTCAATTTCCATCCCACTCCTGATCAGTATAAATCTCAATTTCTGTTGAAATTGCAGCTCTCTTTCTCTTGGAGCTATACACCTGGTGATTTAGCCTTTCCCCTTCTCCCAACGGAATCAAAAAGAAAGCAGGTTTTATTTCACCTAGAGAACACAACCCAGTCCATTTTGGTTTGAAGTTCCGAATATGCCCTTTTTCAACAAATCCAATAAAGACCAGCTGGAGCAGGCCAAGATTGATCCCATCTTATGGTCTGATTTATGGATTGTTCCAAATGATTTGGCCATCCTAATCCAGTGCTCTCATTATACAAAGGCCACATTCTTGGGGTATTCTTAGTATTATTTGGCCACCAGGTGATGTTATAATTGTCTGTTACATTTATTATGAAAATTGATTCACATTCATTTACCCCTACTATTGGAGTGTCATCCTCATACCTTTCTATACACCATTGGCACACAATACTTCTCTTCAGCTCCCAAATACTTCCATTCAGAGCTTGGGCCACTGTTCCTGCCAATTCAACAAATAAGTTTCTTGCAACTTCAGGAATATCAAAAGGTTTCTGCACTTCCTTCCAAAATTCCTTATAAAAGTTAAACTTTCTTTGGTCCCCATTTTCATACAGCTTTTGGGTTTCCAAATAAAATATTCCCCCGGGATCTATTCCTTTCACATAAGTCTGAATTCCAAATGTATATTCTCTTTTCTACAATTTTGTCCAATATAGAAATGTCTTGATGGTATTGACTTTAGGCAAATATATTTTTCATTTACCATATACGTTCTATGCCAATCAATATTATTATTATTATTTTCACAGGAGGCCATGTTGCCTGCTTACAAATGTCAAAAACAAAGCTCACCCCCTTCCCTGGAAATATTTGGACTTTTGTTATTAGCGCACTACTAGGGGAATCTCCACTTCTCACTATCAACCACTTCTGTTCAGGATCCCCCTTAGGATCAAAACACAGACCAGTGGTAGAGCAATAGGAGTAAGTAACATTCCCCTTCTCACAGGTTTGAACATCTCCCTTCTTTCCATCTTTTCCCCTGCATTTATGACTTGAATAATAAATGAGGGTTTCCTGGATTTTCTTTCCCATCTGTACCCTTTTTATACAGGAATTACAATTTGACTGTTTGTCTTGAGAAGATCTAACCTCCCTGGTTTTTCTAATTTGTATTTCCAACCCTCTCTCTATCATCCCCTTGGGTTGTGGTTTTCTCAAGATTGTAGCACAACTCCCAGACCAGTATGGGGAAAGGTTCTTCTGTACGGAGTGATTACATATGAATTGGAGAGGAGTACTTATGCTTATTCCACACTGCCCATTTCAGAGAAGGGCGCCCATCCAGACACATCGTGGATCATTAGCAGTCATCTCCATGCATTGGTTCATCACTTCCTTCTCAAAGGTTTTCCGGTCATTACATGTCCATAGTCCCTCCTGATCTGGTTTAGCGTCGAAGAGATGATCACATTTCTCCTCTGATTTTATTTTCAATAGGAACGGTCCCTTCCCCTGAGGCGGGAAATTTCTTATGCATATTGGTTTCTCTTTCTGGGTTACCTTACTCCTCTCTGGTCTCCAATTTTGGTCTACTTTACAATTCCCTTTCCAGAATGGGAGTGGTGCTATACATTCTTTACCCTCTCCACAATCTGACCAAAGAAATAAATGGTAGGAGTTCGCCTGGTCCCAGGCCACTTCACCACACATCCCCACTTGGATCCAATTTATTATCTTAACACATGTTGAATATTGGATTACTTGTTCCCATCCCAGTGGTCTCCTGATTAGACAACGCCAAATATTTTTCATTCTCCAAAATGTTCCCATATAATCATGAACATCCTCACTTTTATAACAAGGATGATTTTCAGTCTTTGGTTCTCCCCACTCCTCCTCCCGGCTGGTGTATATCCAATCACACCCTGATTTCACTTATTTAGGCAGGCCGATTTCATTGTGCCATTCCCCCCCCTTTACTAGAAAAACACACTGAAGCTTCTGCTCCTTGTCTTCCTCCCCATCCCCATATGAGGAGAAGGATACTCATTTTCGCTGCAAAGTCAATTTTAGAGGTCCAGTCTGTGTACTTGACCATTGTTCTGCAGGTTCACTGGCCTTCTTAGTTCGAGTGTAATGAGTCCAGCCCTTTTCTGCTGTGCGTATGGCAGTATCAGTGGTCAGCAATACTTGGTAAGGCCCCTCCCCACTTAGGTTGCAGTTTTTCCTCCTTCCAGCTCCGAATCAGAATCCACGTCCCACCTCAAACTTGTGAACAGGAAATTTCAAAGGGGTTGTTTGGATCAGCAAGTCTTGTTTCCTGAGATAAGACAAAGCAGAAAACAGCCCCAGTATCTAATTCTTTATAAACTTGTCATTAGTTTTCATATTGTGGAATTTCCCACTTGAGATATTTTAAACCAAACTCTGCTTGAGTTTGTTTGCATACAAATCTTTATTCGAAACAACATAGCTCATTTATAATCCCAAAATTTTTCTCAACTCCTTCATTTTAAACAAGGGTTGAATTACAATTCCTTCAATTCTCTTAGATACTATGTTTTATCAGTGTGTCCTGCACACAGACATAAAAACAAAACAAAAATAAATAAATAAATCAACAACAGTATAGGTGTATTCAAGTTTTTCTCATATTTCATTACTATAAGAATGGGTATTAAATTTCACATCCACACCACCTTCCTCCCAAAGCAAAATTCCAAGCGGAGAAAGAAGAGAGGGAAAAAAAGTTAAAACGAGCAGCCCCCCTTCTTCTTTATGTCTCTCTCTCCCTCTTAAAGCAATACAGCCAGCTAAAAATGAAAGAGAGGGGGGGGAAGGGGGAAGAAGTTTTGCAAAAATCCTTCACATGCATTTCTCTCACACATCCTCCATGGAACTCTTCTCAGGCAAACACTTGCCACCGCTTCTCAATTGACCCCTAAAACAATAAAATCTGCCATTCACAACTTCTTCCACAGTCTGGGATGGGGAAGAAACTCACTCACAAACACACATTCGCTCACTCCCCCAACCTCCAGTTTTCATGATTCCCAGTTTCTTCCAGCAATCTCACATTGCAGGCAACTAAATTCCTGCCTTTCAGGTATCACACACACACACACACACACTTGCACATCAGCATATTCACACATTCACTTCCATTCAAACTACTTGCATAAACAACTTAACATACAGATATTTCATTTCATACTTTCTCTTGACAAATCAATAACTATTATTATAATTTCAAGGAGCTGTTCAAAAGCCAATGAGCTCCTTTCCCTGCTCTAGTAAAAACTATCCTCTCTGTAATTTTCTTTTAATGGCAACATCTGTTCCCCGGCATCCCATAGATCTGGAACCTAGATGATGCCATAGTCCAATTCATTGTCTAGACTCTTACACTTTTTTCCTTTTTACATAATTCCCACCAAACAAAACAACAAAGGTTAACCATATCTTCTTTAGTTAATCCCAATCTCCCAATAATCCGGTTATAAGGAGGGTAACCCCATCGGGCCATCCAGATCTATTTTGAGTTTGGGGTTTTTCCTAATTCTCTTGACACAATTTTTTTTTTCTGCATCAGTCGACCCTGTATTTCCCCCCATTTCTTATTGGGGACAGTCTTTTCCTCGAGTATGTGCACCTATGTCCCTCCTGGCAACCCTTTTTATTCCTCACACGTCACCGTCTCTGGATATTTCCAAAATATCCCACTCTCTCACTCCGTCCCTCAAAAGGACTTCCACCCGGCCCCCGTCACCAGTTCTCACATCCACAACTCTTTCCCTGACCGCCCTGGACTCTTGTGTTCTGGTGTTTTCAAAACCAGTACTCACCAGGGTCTGCGCGCAGATGTTGCCCGGTCTTCTCCAAGACTGCTTCTCACAAACTTTTTCTTTCTTACTTTATTAATCAACTCCTACTATTCGTCCAACTAAATTTTACGGGCTTCCAAGAGCTGTTAAGTCCTCTGGGTGGTTCCCCTCCGTTCAAAACGGAACGGGGTGCACCTGAGGAGGACCCCCCAGAGTCCAAAAACAGATTGAAATCCCGGTCGAGCCCCCAATTTGTTATCAGAATTTTTAATAAATTCAGGACAGAAGTTCGGAGTAAAAGAATAAAGTCTTTTTTTTATTCAAGTAAAATCAAAAGACGGTTTGCAAAGCGTGGTGGACTCTAAAGTGCGCGAACAAAGAGCAACACAGAAGAGCCACACACAATACAGAAACGTAACAGTATTTATATCCCTCCCTAACTCCTCCCTGCCATACATAGGCTAACCCTGAGTGGCAAGTTTACAAACCTATGAAACAACACAAAATACCCTATATGTAAATTCCATACCTTTAGGCTTACCCTGAGTGGTAAGCTTACAACCCTATCAAACAACACAAAAACCTATTCTTACCCTATATGTAAATTCCATACCCTTAGGCTTAGTTTCAACACGTGCGCTGTGTCACGTATACTTTGTTACCAGTCACGTACACAATGGAAAAGTTTAAACTCTTTCTCATCCCCCCCTTTCACCAGCTAGAATGCTGAAGTCCTGCCCTAGTTCCTAGAGGCTGTTAGGATTTGTATGGGACAAAATAGGCTAAAGCTAAACAGAGTAACCATCAGCTAATCACGCTCCTTCAATGTTGTCCAGTGAAGGGCACTTGTCCACTCATAAACTGATATTTTTCTGGATCTGTACTACTGCTGGATGGACAAGTGGAGGTGATCAGGAGGGTTTTTCCCTGGTTTCATTTGATGTGTTGGTTGGGCCCCCTTCCTGGAATGGGAGCATTTGACCACAGTGATCCATGCTCTTGTGATTTTATGGTTAAAGATTTTGGCCTACTTGACTTGGCAGACTATCTGGAAACTACAGCTACTGCAAAATGGACCCAACTATCCTGGGAAATTTCCATCCAGTTTCCAATATTCCATTTCTGGAGAAGGTGGTAGAATAGGTGATTTGGCTTCAGTTCCAGAGGACTCTGGAGGAAGCAGATTATTTCAGGGTAGGTTTTGGTATAGAAATAGCATTCATCACATTTGTTAATGACTCACAGAGAGATAAGTATGCATGACTACTCTGCTCTTCCCCAATGCTGCTGCTACTATTACTACTACTCCTTATGAATCCCTTTACTCCTACACCTTGTGAGTGCTGCTAGAGAAAATTATGTCTTTCTGGCTGCTTTAGGTTGCTTTATTCCTAAACACATACCTTCTCTTCTTTCCCCTCACCTGTGACTGAGCACAGCTTTTATAGCCAACGTGTGTGACAGTGTGACAGCATCTCAGGTGCTGGCCATTTTCTGGACACATGTTGCATGATCTAGGAAAAGTGTCTTCTTAGTCATGGTTCTTACCTGGAGGAAAAATGCCTCCCATAATTTTATAGTGCTCCCACTCAACATTGAACAAACTGCTAAGGATTTAGTTATTCTTCTCAGGTCTTAGATTAGTATGGTGGTTTTGCTCCTATGGTTTGGGATTTTTTTTTGTTCTTATGTCTTTTTGGTTTTGTCATCTGGTTTTCTTGTTTTTTGTTTCATTTTTTTATTTGTAAGCTGCCCAGAATCATTGTGCATTGTGTGGCCCTGACATTGAAATAAAAATAAGCAAAAATAAAGAAATACAACAGCTCACTTATTGATTGCTAGTTGCTATGAGGACATTAGACTTATCTTGTTGGTTTTGCACTATTACTAATAGGATTTGGCTGCAATTCAGAGGACTAGTTTTGATTTATTATGGATTCTATTACATGGGTTCAAGGGACTTGTATAACCACTTACTCACCCAGTGATTATCAATTCAAGGAGATTCTCCCAGAGAAACATCTGAAAGTGTCCCATTTTTGTGAGATGAAGGAGTTGAGATGAGACAGCATTGGATTCAGTGGAACAAAATACTTTTAATAAATGGTGTAAACTTTGGATGTAAACTGAATTTCAGAATTTTTAGTTAACACAACTCAGGGTTCTTCTTTTCTCTGCTTTCACAAATGGCTAATTTAAAAATGCTGCAGCAGTGACAACTTATTTTTACAAAGCAGTGTAATATGCTGCATGGTGTATGTCAATGCTAATGCCTATCCCAGCTGTGGGACAGATTGTTTAGCAAAAAGAAAGTTACATGGATTTGACATGTTCAGATGGCATAAGCCTTATAAGAAAAGACAGATTCAATCTTGGTTATTTATTCACACTTCCACATCTTACCCATTATGGTTTTGTTTTTTGTTTTTTTGTTCTGACCCATTTCACATATGGAAAATAATCCAGTTTGATGTTTCAGTTATACCAACTCAGGCTGACTTGACTTTTAGATTTTAGGCTTTTAGACAGTTAGCAAGACATTCCACGCCCAGGCCAACTCTTAGATCATCAAACAGCTTGTGCATGTTAGTTGCAGCACCTTGTTGCTTATGTAACTTTCCAAGTAGGCTGGCTTCCTCTGAATAAATTGTTTAATCTGCTTTGTTTGATACACAGCTGCCAAATCAAACAATACTGTGCTGAGGAGCTGCCTGGAAGGAAAAGACAGTGAGTGGATATCAAAGTCCAACGTCCTAGTGGGGAGAGAGATGTATAATTCTTCTGTTCTATTTCATTGTCACGTCATGGCCCAAGCTGAAATAGACCATGTCCAGACAAATTATTCCATTTCATAGAGCAAGGAAGATAGCAAAAAAAGTTTTATTTCTATCTTTTAGATAGATAATACAATATGTCATGTTGTAAATCTTCCACACCAGCTTTTTCCAGGATAGGCAAGGATCCAGAGCACAGGTGATGATACTAGCCTTTCTCATCATTTTGCTCCTAACTCCAGATGGTCAACTGGAATTGATCCAAATGAATATGGTTCTTCTTTTTTTAAGTTAAGCATTATATTTTTTATTTCAATATTCTTGTTTTCTCCCCAATAGAAATGACTCACACAGAATCAATTCCTACTTGGAAGTTGGAACTGTCAATCCCTGGACAAGAATTATCCTCTGTCTGCACTCTTGCAAAGTTAGCTACCCCGCCAAAAATTGTCAGTGGAGCTGCATTAATTTTCTTGCAACTATTAATTATGCTGCCTCTTTTTCCATATGCATAACCTATACTTAAATAATATGGTCAATGAAATTAAACCTGTTAGAAAGCTACAGAATAAAAGACAGAGTAAGGTTCCTTCCCCACACAAGAAACAATTTTAAGACCAGCACAATTAAAGATTGAGCATTGCTACAAGTTCATCAGTTTTGGCTCCATTTTCAAAAGGAACACCACAGTAACATTTTTAGAACTCTGAGGTAGATGATTTCTTATTGGAGGAGACCAACACCTCATCCTGCTTTCTGGTGCCCCAGATGTCTCTTTCCCCAAGGAACCAAGGTACTGTGGAATTGTGGTGCTTCCCTTCATAGTTTCTTGGTGCTCTGAACTGCATATAATGGCCTGCTTTGTGTGTTTATTAATTCCAATATAAATAACTGTCTGCCTTGGGAGGGGGGCTTTCACCATTGCCTAAGATGGCTAGCTAAGAGGAATTTTGTTGAAGATACTGTACTTAGTAAAGCCACTTTAGGAGGCAAAGTCAGTGGATTAAATTCAAGATATGAATTCAGTTGACAAAGTTCTAATTATATGTGGACTGCGCTTGAACCAGGAGTTAATCTGATCATTTCTATTCTGGCAGTCATGAACCAGACGTATAAGGGCACTCAAAATAAGCTCACATCAGAAGTACAACATAAACACACCCACACATCAAGATTCCTATAAAGTGGGATTCTTGGTTGTGGGGTAGCCAGCTATGCTATGCATGTTTCAAGTTTTTATTATTATTATTATTATTATTATTATTATTATTATTATTATTATTATTATTATTATTATATCATGTAAGTGTATTGGCTGCCCAAGTTTAATAATCTGGGTCAGTCTGAAAGACTTCCTTCAGACCTCACTAGACTATGCTGTAGCTATTCTCTGCTGTTCATTAAAGCAGCCTATGGTTTTTCCAATTTTATGTGAGTTCGGGGTGAGGAAGGGATGCCAGAGTCTTAAGGATGTCCCAAAGGTGCTTTTCAAAAGGCAGCTGGACTTTTTGGGGTTTTTTTCCCCTTGAAGATGCCTTTTGAAAAGCATGTTTGGGACAACCATGACCTGGATGATTGAGAATCTCCATAGAAAATGTTTTAAGGACTCTATTCATTAAAGTTAACATGTTTATTAAAGCAGTAGCGCTTTTTTTTTTTTGAGCCCACACAGAAATCTGAAAAAGTTGCCTTAAAGAATAACAAAGCAATGTATGACTCATACATGGATTAAAGTAATTTTTAAAAAATCTTTTTTAAAGAGTGCATAGTCCTACAAGCTGATTAATGTGTGATTAAGGCTATTGTATCTGGGTTTCAAGTGTCTGAAAAATAACAAGAGAAGAGAAGGGAAAAGAGAGCATTCTTTTTGTCATTCCTGTCATTTGTCTTTACTGGTCATCTGGACTTTTGAAGTCCAAATCTGGAACAACTACTACCCCTGCAAAGTTTCTACCTTGAAGGCACCTGCATCGTAAGAATGGACGGCTTTTGGAGAGTATTATGATTTAAGCAAGGATAGCAGGGAACTGGATACATGTTTTACTAGACAAACTTCCAAGAACACACTGAAATATCCAGAGGCATTCACTGAAT
The DNA here is from genome assembly GCA_034064705.1 of Bothrops alternatus. Taxonomy (NCBI): domain Eukaryota; kingdom Metazoa; phylum Chordata; class Lepidosauria; order Squamata; family Viperidae; genus Bothrops; species Bothrops alternatus. The sequence goes on along the minus strand of JARGCV010000112.1, from coordinate 12,544,584 downwards.
CAGCTTTTTAAAAGTGCCCAGTTTCTTTAGAAATCGCTTTAAGTCCAATAATGACGTCACTATTGGAAAATACAGAATTCAAGAAGTAGTTGAAATATAAATAAAATGCAAGGTGACACATTGCACAAACCAGTCATTTTTCTATTTGTGCTGAAAAAGTGCACGGCAAAGCTCATAACTAAATGCCAGTCTCCCATTTCTGTTTTAACTACAAGTCCAATGTAGTAACTTTGTGATGATCATTTCTTTACCATTAAAATGAACATGCTTGGTCACGCTGTTTCAGTAAGCAGAAGTGCAAATTGCAAAAATAATTGTAATGCATAAAAATTTCAGTACACAAACTCTCCCGCTAAAGTTTTGACATGGATAGAAAGGAATTTTTGAAATGGGATGATTTTTTTCTCTCTCTCTTTTTTCTTCTTCTGCCACACTTTGCAGAAGGCAGAATAGCTTTTTGGAATGATGTGGAAATATTCAACAGTCCATGTAAAGCAGATGATATGAGATCTGAGGCCAGGAGCCACTAATATATTATGAGAGAAAAGGAAGAATAAAACAGATATTTCCTTTAAAGGTATAACAATCCTATCTCAACCATAAGAATTTGTGGGAAACAAATAAAGACTTTATCTGGAAAACTAGCTCTGCAAGAAGACTATTTAGTGTGAGCTGTAGCCATTTCATCCCCCTGGAAGTCTTCCCATTTATTTTAATTATTGCTTGTGACTTTCTCACATTGATGCAGCTCTTATCGACAGGGGGACAATAATGAATAATTCTATAAAAAGGCAGTTAGCTCATTTTCTCACAAGAAGATTGAATTAGTGAAAGTTGAAGCCCGGGAATGATGGTGATTGTTTTTACATACAATCCATTCTGAGCTTGTTCAAGGGGACTGATCAAACTAGTTTCAAGCTTTCAGGCTGCAATCTAGACATTTGGGACAGAGTACCACCCAAAAAAATCATTCCTGACCTCATTCTTCTCTCTGATAATTAGACTCTCTTCTGACATGCTGTAACAGATTTTGGCCTCTGGGCAGGAAACCCAGAAAAGACAAAAAAAAAACCAAAACAATTTTTTATATTTATATTTAATTTTTTTTTAAAAAAAATTAAATAATCCAAAAAATTCCTTTTTACAGTTTGGGGATGCAATTGCATGCTATTCTCAATGTAGGGCTGAAATCAAGCTTTCTCAGAAATCTGTGAAATGTATAACTTTTTCCATTCTGTCCCACATTTACCATCATTCCACAGGATCATGCATTGAAAGACACACTTTGGAGTTTATTGCACAAAACCGTTTTGGGGTTTGTTTGGGTTTTTTTGTTTTTTGTTTTTTTGTTTTGTTTTGTTTTGTTTTTTGTTTGTTTGTTTTTGTCCTGGGAGCATGCATGGAGAAGAAGAAAGTAATCTCAAAAAAATGTTCCCAGGAAAGTGTCATGAGAAATATCCATTATGCATAAATGGAGCCACAATTCATAATACATTTTACCAGAGGATTTTTTGTAATAAAATAAAAAAATTAAGCTATAATACATAATATGTACCTAGTGCCTACAATGTTATGTTGTCATTTTGCATGCTTTATTGCATTTCTGAGCCCTCAGGGAAATGTATAGTGGCTGCTTAGAGGTTTGTTGTTATATTAGTTAATGGAAATGGTAAGCAGTTCATAAAGTTATCAACATGTTCTTGTTTCCCAAATCACTAGTAAAAGTTAATACATGCAAATTATTCAAATGTACACATGAAAGCATGTCCATGCAAACAAGAAATATTTACTAACCTTTCTTCATTTTGCTTTTTAGGAGCTGAGTATATCCTCTGTATAGCAAAACATACTGTTACAACTGCCAATCACCAAAATATATAGTGACTATGACCAGCTTATCTCACAGGGTCTTGAATCCACAATGAGAGTAAAAAGGAAAAAAAATCTTGTTCCTTGTGAATTCTGTCCCTCTTTTCTCTATTTCTCGTGGGACTAAGTGTGCTTTTAAATCTACTTAAAAAATAATGATAGAAACTGGGAAAGCCTGACAGTTTCCATGTTAGAAGAGTATGTACTTAAGCAGATCATTGAAGCATAAATGTTTTTCTTTTTCTGTCTTCCTTCTTCCCTTCATATGAATTGACTTCATAGTAGAACCATTCCCATTCATATTCTCAGTTGTGCTGAAAATGCCATACTATAATTGCCTTTGAGGCAATTAAAAAAGGGGAGTTTATGTAGAATCCTTGTTGCTTAAGAAATAGTTGTGCATTAGAGAGAAGGCACAACTGATACATCTATAAAATTGGCTCATAATTTGATTCTACTAATATAATTTCTTATAACCCAGGAATGCTACATATAGGATAAATGCCCATATTGCACTGTCTTTCTACACCAAATAACTTAATCCAGATCTCTTTTCTAATGTCTACTTGTTGGGTGCAAAAGTATTATCTGCCTCAATTCAGTCTGCAACTTTTCAATTTAAGTGTCTTGCATCTGTCTTACTAAAGATAATTAATAAACCGATGATTGATCATGATTAGGCAAATTTTTCCTGCCTTCTCTTTAAAGGTTAGCAAAATATAGCCAGATGCCAATATTTTGGAAGTCTTGCTGTTTGATATATAAAAGTAAATAATAAGGCCAAACTTGAGATGCACCAATCCAGGACAAATCTATTTCTAGTACACTTCCAGATTTGAACTGATCAGTCAGTCTGGCAATTGTTGGAACTAAGACCAGTGGCAGGATGAGATATAAAACCCTTTTCTGGGATGATAGCTATTTCAGCCTCCTCATCATAAAACTCATGAAAAAAAAAATCTTCCATCTTCTGAGAATATGACATTCCAACTATGAAGGTGCTATATACAGCTGGGCAGATCCAAGCTGTTTATAGGGAAATATCTTCTTTATAAAAGTACCTCCACTAACTTGTCCAGGGATATACTGGTAAATATCATTATAACATCTAATATATGGCATAAGCTAAATTATTTGTTGTGCTATTTGAAATTAAAGAGCTTTGAGAGTACTATTTTTATTCCATCACTATCAAGGATGCATAGAATTGTCATATCTACAATACTCTTTTTATTTCTCTCAACATTTCATACAAATGAGAGCTTCTCAGTTTTTATTTAAGTATTTGTATGAACTTCAGTAATAATTGATTGGGTATATATTCTAGTGCTTTTAAGAGACAGTGATGCCAATAAAATGACATAAATGTCTGTATTGATGAAACTGATAAAACCATAAATTTACCTCTATGTTGACCCTGTTATATCCACATGTACATGGGAAACAATCATATGAGAACAAGATTGTTCCTTGTTCCTTATAATCCTTTAGATTATAAATATAGTAATTTATGGAAAGCAGTCCTAACATAAGGAGGACTAGCCTATTCCTTCCTCTGGCTACTTCTCTATTGTATATTTTAGGTCAACGTCCTCGCTGAGGATCCAATTCTCAGGCTGTTGTATACTTCATTCGCGTGTGAATGATGAAGACACATGGCGATGCTGAACAAACACTTTATTCTCCTTCTACAACAACCAAGCAAAAGCAAAAGGCACACAGGCCTTTTTATATGGCCAGAAGCCCGGACAGTGTCAACCAATAGGAACAGAGCCTTTTCGCACCTTGCACATGTGCCCAAGGCTGGCGCAACTCTGTCTGGTCCCGGACAGCTTTTGGAATACCCAGGACCAATGCAACATCCCGAGCCTGCTTTTGCAGGCTCAGGACACAACACCACTCCCCCCTAGATGGAACATACCTCATGTACACACATCTATGTTGTGCATTGGGAAGAGTGGCATACAGTTGCATTATTCAGATGCAAAGAGTGTGGAATCTTGAGTCTGCCCTTAGGCAAACCCCCTTCAGTATTTATTAATACAAATAAATGCATCCGAAATCAAAATAATACAAAATAATCTACCCACGAGTTATTCCCCTTAGTCAGGGGCCTCATGAGCAAGTCCCTCATGATTTGACAGCAACCTCACAAAGTCTCTCAGATGTTTGGGTGGGCACTTGGCCCACTGCGACCTTCTAAGGCCCGGAGAGATTGCCTGGCCCACCTGCTCGCCTACCAGGCTAGGCAGGCCAGGACTTTGCTGCCCCAAATACCCGGTTGACCCACCCAGCTGCTGGCTGCCTGGACTCTCTAAGTCCAAGCCAGCATACCTTGGAGAGGTGGAAGTCCCCGAGTCCACAATGGACCCCTCTTGGGAACACTGTCCCTCGAGGCCCAAGGCCAGCAGATGGAGAGGGCTGGATAGTGGAAGTGCCCCAGTACTCTGTGGCCCCCAAGAACCTGCCAGAGGTGCCAGAGTCAGGAGTCGCCTCCATGGCAACCCCCTTTGCTGGTGACTTCCTTTTGGGAGCAATTGCTGAATTAGGCAAGCGCCCCTGATGGGATTCCTTTTCTCTTGCTGTTTGTGATTTGTGTGGATACCCCCGATCAGTCTCCCTGTCTGGAGCATTATCTGATATATGTGAATATTGTGGATACCCCCGGTGTGATTCCCTTGTCTGGAGTAATTATGGATGTGTGGGATGACCCCCTATCCAGTAAATTCCTGTTTGGAGCACTTGTGGAACTTCGGATGAATCCCAAACAGCCTCAGTAGCAACTAGTGAGGGCCTGTTAGGCCTGGATAACTGTGACCCAGAATGCATATTATGGTCCTCCTCCCCCCCCAGAGCAGAGCCAGGAGTGGAAGGGTGAGAGTCCAGTCTCCAATGCCATTGGTCTATGTGTCTGAGACGAACATGGCAGCACCCAAGGCAATTTCATATGACAACAGCCCCAAGACCTTGCAGACCACAGCTTTGATCCAGAGATGTCCAGGCCCATAGTTTCTTGTCCAAACCAGATTGCCCACCTGGAGTCTCCTAGGTGCCCACAGTTGTGACATCTGTGAAGCCACCCAGTAAGGGTGCAGCCTGTCCACTTTAGCGATGAGACAATGACCCCAGCGGAGTTCAGCAAGGCTCTTCTCTGTGGCTGTGCATGGTGTGGTGCGGTGTGCAAGAAGGAAATCAGCTAACCTGTGATGCCAGTTACCGTAAGTCAGTTTCTTGAGAACATCTTTGGTGGTGCGCACCATTCTCTCTGCCAGTCCGTTGGAGAATGGATGGAAGGGAGCTGATGTTGCATGCCAGATCAGGTTGGCCTGAAGGAAAGCCTAGAACTCAGAAGAGGTAAATTGAGGGCCATTGTCTGAAACTAGAACATCTGGAAGATGGTGTGATGCAAAAATTCCTCTCAACACCTGGATGGTCCTGGCAGTAGTGGAGAAAACAGGAACAACCTCTAGCCACTTGGAATAGCTATCAACAACAACCAGGAAGAATTGCCCCTGAAAGGGCCCAGCATAATCTATATGCACTCTAGACCATGGGGTTTGAGTTTCCTCCCACCTATGTACTGGGGCCTGAGGCATTTCAGGCGAAGACTGTTGGCACACTTGGCACCCGTGCACCTGGGCCTCGATGGCTTTATCGAGCCCAGGCCACCAAAGATGACTGCGCGCAAGCGCTTTCATCCTGACTCAGGCAACTCCTGAATGGAAATAATATTAATGGCTGGAGCAGGATTTGGCTCTAATTGGTTCAGGGGTAATCTGCTCAGGTCATCTGCATGACCCATTTCTTTTCCTGTTTGTGAACTAATGTGTAGTCATATGCTGACAGGAAAATGGACCATTTCAGCATACAAGGACAAATGATATGTGAGGTCTGTTTGTTAATGGTAAACAAATCCAGCAGAGGCTTATGGTCAGTATAGACCATGAAATGGCGGCCATATAAGAAATCATGAAATTTCTTAATGCCAGCCACTATGGCCAAGGCTTCTCTGTCAATTTGAGCATAATTTCGCTCTGCAGAAAACAGAGTCCTTGAGTAATAGCCACAGGGACCTGTGTCCCATCAGCCTTCAAATGGCTAAGTACAGCTCCCACCCCATAAGGAGACGCATTGCACACGATGCAAACAGGCAGTTGCTCATTGAAATGTGCTAAAATAGCATTAGAAGTGAGCAAGGCCTTAACCTCATTGAAGCTCTTGTCATGGAGCCTGCTTGTCTAAGAGCCTGTGTAATGGCTCTGCCACTGCAGCTTTATGTGGGAGAAGTGCATGGTAAAAAAATTAATAGCCCCAAGAAGGCTTGCAGCTCACTCTTAGACTTAGGGCTTGGGGCCTGCTGGATAGCTTGCAATTTAGTTTCAGCAGGGTGAATACCTTGAACATCAATCCTGAATTCTAAGAAGTCAGTAGAAGTGACTCCTATCTTACATTTATTCTTCTTTAGTTTAAGGCCTGCTTTTTGAAAACGAAACAAGACAGCCCTTAATCTCTCTGCTAAATTTTGAGATGACTCCCCAGCAACGAGGACATCATCAAAGTAGGGACAGACCCCAGGAATACCTCGGAGTGTGCTCTCCATGACACTTTGGAATATGCCAGGGGCTACATTTACCCCAAATTGTAGTCTCTTGACCTTGAAAGGCCCCCCTGTGAGTTACAATAGTCTGGGCCTCTGCAGCTGCCTCATCAACAAGTAGCTGTTGATAGGCCTGTGCCAGGTCAAGCTTCGCAAAAATGCACCCCCCCTTGAGGGAGGCCAGAATGTGACTTACCACAGGCACTGGATAAGCATGCTGTTGCAGCACCTTATTCAGTGTGCACTTATAGTCTGCACATATATGTATGTCCCCATTAGCCTTTAGAGGCGTTACTATGGGGGTTTCCCATGGACTAGAATCCACAGGTTCTAGAATGCCCTGCTGGAGCAATTTGTCCAGCTCAGCATCAATCTTACCTTTGAGGGCAAAAGGTACCTTCCTAGGCTTAACCCTGATGGGTGTGAAGGTTGGGTCTAATAGCAAAATGGGAGGCCCCTTGCAGGATCCTAGCTCTGAACTAAACACATCTGCAAACTCCTTGCAAACCTCTGCAAGGCTCAACATTTGCAAATGGTGCAGCCCACTTACCTGCATTCCCAGAGCCTCGAACCAATCGAGTCCAATAAGACTCATATGTTCACCCCCAACAACCACCACATCTAGGGAACCTTCAAAATCCTTATACTTTACCCTAAGGGTGGCCTCCCCCTTAACACACACCATAGAATTTTGAAAATCAGTGAGTATTAGATTCAATGGCCTGAGTTTAACTTGAAGGCCACTACTGCTGCAAATCCTTTTAAAGGTATCAATTGAAATAATGGAAAGAGCGGACCCTGTGTCCAATTCCATCAGTAAGGGAACCCCTTGCAACCTTACGTTAATGGAAAGTTTCTTCTTAATGGCTTGTGTGTCCTGTTCTTATAATGCTCCTGCGCAATGCGCAGAAACCCACCCTATGTTGGCTTGGGACCCTGGTACCTTTCTGAAGCAATTCTTCCTGAGGTTGAACCTTCTGGCGATCCAAACAGATGTATGCAATGTGGCCCTGCCTGCCACACGCCTTGCAAATGGCGGAGTGAACCTGTAGTCAGCTCGCTTGTGGCGTCCTTCACACCCAAAACATTGAAGAGATGCTGGGGCCTTGACCAGACATCCCTTCTGCCTCCTCTCAGCTAGCTGGTGAAGTCTGTCCACCTCCTCTTCAGGATCCACTTCTGATCCTTCTTGAGCATCCTCTTGATGGACAGTAGCTGTGTCTGGAGAATTCCTGGCAAGGCGCAAGGCCTTCACAGTCCCGCCTGCTGCTTCCTCAGCTGCCACCTCTCGCAACGCATCTTGGAAGGAGACATCTTCTTTTGCAAAAATCTTTTGTTGTAAGTCTCTGGTCCTTAAGCAGACAAAACAATCTCGCAGCCTCTCTTCCAGATTCTTGAACTCACAAGGTCTGGCTGCTTGCCTTAAGGCTGCAATAAAGTCCGCAGCAGATTCACTCGGCCTCTGGTCTGTCTTCTTGAATGTGTGTCTCCAAGCAATGATGTATAACTTCAGCTGGAAATGTACCTTCAACATTTTCTTCAAGTCAGCATATGTTACTGACTCCAAAGGTGCAGGGGCCACCAGATTTTCTGCAATGTCAAAAGCTTCTTGTCCACAGGCACAGAAAAGAGTTGCTGCCTTCAGGCCATCTTCTCTAATCTGATTTACTCTGAAGTAGTTCTCCATCAGTGCTACGTAGGAATTCCATCTCTCTGGGTGGGAGACATCGAAATCAGTCAAGCGGCCAATCTTCGACATCATAAACTTTATGACCTTCACCACTTGCTTCCTTTGCAAGCTGCTGTTTGGGGAAAGAGTCCTTTAGCTGAGCTCAACCTCCAGCGACGCTGTACTGGCAGGCTGGGACACTGATTCAGATGCCATCTTCCCCTCTTCAGGACTTCCTGGGTAAGTCCTTAAATCTTTGTTTCAGCTTGCAAAGGATCCCATCCTCGTTGCCAGTGTTTTATACTTAGTTCACGTGCGAATGATGAAGACACATGGCGATGCTGAACAAACACTTTATTCTCCTTCTACAACAACCAAGCAAAAACAAAAGGCACGCAGGCCTTTTTATACGGCCAGAAGCCCGGATAGTGTCAACCAATAGGAACAGAGCATTTTCACACCTTGCACATGCGCACAAGGCCGGCACCGTTCTGCCTGGTCCCGGGAAGCTTTTGGAATGCCCGGAACCAATGCAAAAGGAGGCTCAGGACACAACACAGACGATGATTTTTTTTTTTTATGAACAGACTTGGCAGTCAAGAGCACCACATTTAGATTAAGATGTCTATTCTCACAAAGGTAGAAGAACAGGAGGAAACCACTATGGTTCATCCTTCTGTTCCTATCCTGTAACAAGCAGTTTACCTTGTCTGTATACAATTACTACATTATACCTATAATAATCAGTAACCACTCAATATTTAATGCTTTCAACTAATGCACACACAATTTAGTCCATACAGAAAAAAATGTTATGCAGTTCATTTACTATAAACAGCACACAATAAATGGTGACTCAAGTTTAGGAAAAATCATGAATGAAGTGAAATTAAAGATTCTGATTTCCACCATAACTCAGTCTTTCTAATCTGGGATTTTCTGGACAGCAAGAGAATTCTAATCCTATCCTTGCAAAAATTCACTCTGGATTGTACTTGACAAGATGACACCATCTTGTCTAGAAAGAATGGGAGCAGTTTTTGACAGTGATTTATATCATAAGTTCCCCCCATCTGCAAATTCATTTGTAACCTCCTAGGAGTTCTTGAGCCTGAGTTGCAGAATACCAGCCTTAAGGTGATGTAGTCAACTTTGATTAGCAGTTGAATGTTCAAATTTTTGGGCCCACAAAACCCAAAAATAAAATAGATGAGAAGGTACCTGGACAATTAAAGTAAACTGCGAATGATATTTGCACAAAATTAAAAGACAAAGTTGAAATTGTGCATCTTGAAAATACTGTCAGAATAGTTATTGTAGGCTTACTTTTCTATATTATATATCTCATTTTGTGTAGGTTTCTCACAAGTAGATGACACTTACAAAAAGCAAAAGGATATTAGAAAGTCTATAAAAAGACAAAGGATATTAGACACACCCTCCAAGGAAGATAGCACAATTGAGTATTCAATCCCTACAGAAGTTACAGTCAAACAGCCGACTTTATATTGCTGTGAAATTGGGTAGTGAAAGTACCTTAAGCTTCATTGTATTTTAACAACATTCAGAACTGGACCCCTGTATTAGCAGGGGAAGCTATGTTTATTATCCTATTCTACAATCCACATGTACAGTAGGAGTGAGACGAATATTTTAAGCATATAGTAGCTGCCAACTTAAACTACTAAGTAGAATCTGATGTGCAATCTTCCTTTTTTTTAAAAAAAAATTGTTATCGTCTCCATTCCAAAATGATACCTTCTGATATTTCTCCTCCCATTACCCAAGTCTATATGCGAAACCTGCTTTTAAGTGAAAGAAAATTGCTCGTTCTGAAACATGCACTTAAGGGAAAGAAAATGACTCACACTGTAATCTTTTTATTGATTATTCATAGTGCAGGTGGGGAAAAATCTATTGATAGTATCATCATCACTTCCTGCTTGCCCACAGAGGATTATGTGTTGGGATATAAACACTGGGAAACGAATATTTTATTAGTACCATAGGAATTTTAGGGGGTTTTTTCTACATTTTTCATGGATCATCAATGGACAGGAGGTCATTAAGCAACATTAATAATTCATTGTCAATTTGCAGATGAAAATGCATCCACATTTGCCAAACAAAGTGGCTAAAAACCATTCACTGCTTGAGGCAGAGGGTGATCCTTTTAATCCCCCTGCACAACTCGGAAACCTTCTAAAAATGTACATGAATTTACTAATGCTCCTAAGTTACTCAAAATATTCAAAAAGCAGTTCAAAGTCATTTGTCCACAACTATGTAGCTCAATTCTCATTTGAACTGAATGTTCATGAAGAAGCTTACACAATAAACGAATCATGATAGAAGGTAAAATGATGTTGCGTTTATAATAATGTGTTCAACAATTACAGTACTTTCATCACTAGCTAATAATTTCCACATGGTATTATGCAATAAAATAACAAATCATCAAACTTCTAATATTAAAATACTATTTTTGCCCCTTGATAATGCATGTAGCTTTCCTATTTATGTTTATATCCAAGACACATGCAAATTATATTTCACATACTGAATGTAGCATAAGTAGCCATAACAACAATTGGTAAATATTTCTTTTTATCTCTGTCTCAGTTGTACAGTACAGAGCATCACATACATACATACAGTTCTTTTAAATGTGAGCAATGCATTATGGAAGATATGACTAATCTAGAGAATTTCCATTTGAAAACAAAATGAGTAATAATTGATTGGCTTAGCTCCAAAGTCACAGTGGGGTTCAAAAAGCTTGTAAGTGCCCTCATAAAAATAGAAGCTGTATCAACCAATTGAATTTAATTATATATGAAGGTGATGAAGGAGCTAAACAGCCTGTAATTGGCGTCCAATTACTCAGCTGGTCTTCCATAAAATTAATTCATCTGAAAGTTTGCCATTGTCCCAGGCTCCAGGCCTGCTGCTGCTTTAATTAGTTAACACTAAGAAATCTTGAAAAATTAAATTATTTTGTCTTTATTGCCAATTATGGGTTAAGGAAAACTGTGTATAAAATATTAACATCTGCTTCAAGCACTGCTTTAAGAGGGTAAAGGGAAAAAATAATAGAAACATGTTTTAAAACAAAAGAAAAAGGAATAAAAGAAATGTTTACTGCTGTTAAAAATGAATGTGGCCTCCTCCAAAATCCATTTTAAACTTGGTGTAGTGATGGTGTATCTATCATTTGGTCATCTCACAGGTGCGTGGGGAAAAGAGATTGGGGGGGAGAGAGGGAGAGAGAGAGAGAGAGAGAGAGAGAGAGAGAGAGAGAGAGAGAGAGAGAGAGAGAGAGAGAGAGAGCAGGAATGGCTAATGGGAAGCTTATTTAAACTCAGGAGGATAGAAGTTCTCACATTCTTTTCCTCAAATTATTATCATTAGTATTTTACATTTCTGAATCAGTTTACATGTCAAACTGATTGTCAAAGTTGTCAAACACTGCAGGAAGATTTTTTAAAAACATTTGAAAGCAAGTAGCATAGAAGTTCACCATACAGAAAACTAAGCCATGATATTAATGATATACTTCCCAAACCTTGATGATGGCTCTTCTCAGCCAGTCAGGAGGTAAAAATGAATTTTTACCTACAGCTAACTTTTTCCATTCCTTGGCATCAATTCCATTCTGAATGAGTATTTCCTAGCCCTAGAATTCATTGAACTTTACTACTAATTTTCAAAACATTTCCCTCCTGCTGCCCTCCCTTTTTTTTTTAGAGTCTGGCCACCTTCAGCTGTTTTTTAATAAATATAATAAAAAATATTACTATAAGACGCAAAAGTTGCAGCTATGTTAAAATGTAGAATGATGGAGCTGAAATGGAATGAAGTAATTTGTCTGCTTAGAAGACCAGTATTGTTCATAATGAGGAAGAATATATGGATAAATTACTCCAGACAATTAATTCAGCAATAATCTCAGTAGGGTAAAAAGTATATTGTGAGGGTTTAATAACTGCAATAAGTAATCTATTCTCAGCAAAGGAAGACTAAATTCAGTATCTTTACAACTGAGCAGTTAAGAATAGTTTTCAAAACATTACAAAATATAATTTTATTTTTCTATGACAAAAAACATCCTGGTGTCAAAGAAAACAATAAGCCCTTAGCTCATTCTCTCTATATACATACACAAACATACACAACACACTTATATACATTTATACAACTGCCTGGTATAATTGGATGCCATATTTTTTCTTCTAAAGGTATTTAAAATCTATACAAAAGGCTAGTAAAGAGAACACCCAACATTATTGATAGTAAGAAATGGATTATGGATGCAAAATAAAGTCAGTACTGTCCAAATACAGGCAAGAAAGATATTATGATTGAATTTAGTTGACTTTAAGTTTGATTTTAATATTTCTGATAAAACCAGTGAATTTAATAACATCATTGTAAAAGCTTTTCTGTTAAAAAATCTGTTTTTGCTGAGAAGAAAAGAAATACTTATATTTCCTATTTAGTACATTTCTTTGGAAATTTATATTACTTTTTATCAAAGCACATGCTGCCGGCTACCAATTTAATACCTAACAGTTCGATACAAAGAGTGGCTGGAATGGACATGTTGTTCAGAAGGTGCTAATACCGGTACTATCTCAAGCACAAAAGCAATTTATGGAAAGTCCAATAACAACTTTCAAAATAAAAATGTCTGAAGCTATTTAAAAATCCCAAATAGACCTAACAAGTACTTACTATAAACAGTTTGAAGACCAATTATTAATTCCATTAAAGAATTTGATGAACTCAATTATGCAAGGATCTGCTGTGCGTAAACATAGCATTATTTCCAAAAAAGGTCAAGACTTAACCTCTACTAAGAATTATTGACTGATTTCCCTTTTGAATAATGATTATAGATTGTTTTTAATGATATTAACTGAGAGACTAAAATGGATTTTATAGGACTTTACACATGAGGATCAATGTGGATTTTTTTTTACCAAGACGGCAGTTAAGATACAACATGGAAATCATGGTAGATGTAATAAAATACTTCAACATCATACTGAAAAACAATCTATATGTATATTTTTAGATGCAGAGAAAGCTTTTGACAATTTGAACTTAGACTTTATATTTTAAGTGGTAGAAGAAAGAGACCTTGGGAAGAATTTTTTGCAGGAGAAACAGTATAGGCAATTTATACACCACAACAGGCTCCAAACCATGTAAATTATGAGCTAACTAAACTCAGATACAGAATTGAACACAACAAGGTTATCCTCTCTCACCACTGCTGTTTATTTTAATTTTGGAAATTTTAAACAGAGATATTAGAAGCCAAATTAAGCCATTATAAATAAAACAAAAAATTATAAATGTGGAAACATAATTAGTCTGAAGTTACAGCTAAGAAATTCTGGAATCAGAAAAATACTTTCAAAAAGGTTTGAAAATGAATGTAAAAATAAAGCTGCAGCTTTCTTTTAGGGATGGCAGATGAACAGTTGGAAAGAAAACATGTTGTTTTTATATATGCATTGGCTGCAAGGTTTTATATGCCCACAGAGGGAAACAGGATGATATAATGAAAGAATGGACTTTGAAACATCAGCCCACTCTTTGCTAAGACAAGGGGGGAAAAAGTGGCTTTTGGAAATTACAAAATATGAGAAAATGGTCTAGGTGGAACAATTATAAAATACTCAGCTTAAAATAAATCACAGAAGCTCAACAGCCATACACTTAGTATCTCTACTAAACTGAGAGTGGACAGCATAAAGAACAATACGATTTAAAGAAACAGTATATTCCATAGGTCAGTCCTCACTTCTTTTTTCTATTAGTCACTTTTTTTCCCGTTAGTACAGAATTAGGATATTTACAGCCTCTACAGTATATGTTATTGAAATAACTTTCCCAGAAGACCGAACTAATGGTGAGAGATGCTGAGAGCTCTAATGCATCAACATCTGGAGAGCCATAGGTTTCCATAGCTACATTGCAAGGATGGGGGATATTTTGAAATCTTTGGCTACTATGAAAAAAAAATCCTGAAGAAAACTCATTTGGCAGAATATTCAATTTGGGAGATGCATAGAGCTTTGTATCCTAAAGAAAGGTTCAAATGAGTGAACAAAACCATTTGCATAATTATTCATAGATATGCATACATTGCAGTAACAAAGCGTATTGCAAACAAGAACCACAAACAAATGAAAAATGAAGGTTTATTGCAGCTTTCCAGAACCTGGGATTCTGCAGGTGTATCAGATGCTGACGGCTGTAAATTCTATCAAGAATAATGAATTTGCAAGCTAGGGATTATGGGAGATGAAGCTCAATAGATACGAAGGCCCTCAGGCTAAGGTTTATTGCACATAGAGAAATTACTAAACAAATAGTATGTAATACATTTTAAGAAACATGACAACCATGTAGGAAGGTATATTTTCAGTTGCAGAGAGATTTCTTCAGGAATTATATATACAGGCAGTCACCTGTCCAGAGCTCTTTTGTGTAATTATAATTAAACAATAGTCATTTAGATTTTTTCTTTATCTTCAGTAGATGTTATAATTATAAAATCTGTGTTATTAAATTTGCTGGCAACACTCAAAGATTAGGTACGTTGGGTGAATAAAATGATTACTGTGCCCAGTTGGAGCATTTTGTGCTGATACAGTTCCATTGGATTTATGTTCTAAAAATTGGAGCAATTCTTGCTATCCTCCATATCTAAAATGAAAAATACACAGCGCTTCTGGAGAGTGATCAGTTCCTAATTCCAACATCATAGCTGGGTGTTAATTTTTAAGTATTATACTTTGTTAAATATATATGTGTTTCTGGTAGAATACTTCTGATGGGTTTAATTTTTCATCCTCAATGAACTATCGCACATTAATAAATCGGTTTTTCCATTACATGGACCTTAAAACCTTTTAAAGTGATACAATTAAATATATCATTATACCATATATTGAATTACTAAACAGGAGGAACATTAAAAGGCAATGATGTTAGATAGACCTCAGATACACATCTCAAATTGTGTACAGTCAGTAAATAATCTAGTATGCAATGGTTAAAAAACTCCTATATATTTACCTGGAGGAGGTTATTAAGCCAAACCATTGAAGGCCAGTTTCATATAGTTTATGTTAAAGATAATAGGTCAGAAACTGGGAGACTGTGAATTTGAGTCAGGCTTTTGCTATAAAGCCAGCTAAGCCATTCCTACGCTCTAGGAACAAACAACTCAATAGTAAACAAATTTCCAGAAATATTGCTATGAAAACTGCATGGACTGCATTGTCCAAACAGTTGCTAGGAGTTAAAAATTATTTGAAGGCACTAAACAAACAAAAAAGCAACAAATAAATTGTTCACTTTTGTCATTCTTCATTTTACTTCCTGAAATTTCTCCTCCTCTTCCTGTTTTCATGTAGCCTTCAATTAATCTCATGTAGCCTCAGCTTAACTGGAAAATGTTTGTTTATTTATTTATCAAATTTATATAGCCATCCAACTCATCCAAGGTGGCTCAGAACAGTGAACAAGAGTGAATAAGAACAAAATGTTAATAAATAAAAACATACAATATTTTATTAATAAATATCATAAAAGCAAAAATACAACCCAAAAGATAGGGATGATGAAAATGGCCACCTCAACAATGGAGCCAATCTAAAAAGGTCTCCAGTCACCTGGGAGTCCCAGGCCTGAAACATAGCCAAGACTGTGAGGCTTGTTTGGGGAAAGTAATCTGGTTACTATCCAGAAGCCTATTATCTGAGAAGGAAAAGGAGAAAGGAATTGCTGGGGGGGTGAACTGAGTAAGAACAAAGGAGGATGGATAACTTTGAGCACTTTGGACTCTGATTCTACCCTCCAGTTTCTTTGGTGATTTTCAAATCATTTTCTTCTTGTGACAATATCATCCTCTAGCAGATGGACAGATATTTTTGTCAATGTTTTACAGGGAAAAAAATCCATTTTAAACTTCTATATCAGTCTCAAAATCCTGAAGCAGATATATCTACATACATTTCATAGACAGTATATCCAATTCTAATAACCTAAATTATTTACATCCAGCTTTAAAAACATATCCAAGTACAGAGATGAATGGACTTAATAAAATGAGCTGTCATACTATGGTGTGATGCTGCATCATAGACTTGCAATGGTTAAAAACCATTGTCTGTTATGTACTACTCTGTCAGACAGAGAGGTAGACAGAAACTTTATCTCAATCATTGGCCAACAAAAATACATTCAGTGAAACAATCAAAACATCAATGGTTGTTGGCAACCATTTGAGGGGAAAGCTCATATATAATGTAGCAGACACCTACTTTTAGAGAAATAGATTTGATTGTCTAACAAATTACTCAAATAAAAAATGATCAGAATGTCCCAAAAATTTAGATAAAAAAGGGCAATCAACTGGTGGCAAATGTCCCTACAGAATTGACAGCACAAAAGAATATGTATAGGCTGTAACTTTTATGGAACCTGTGTCAGTATAGAATTTCATAAGAGGTTTTCCTATATTTTCGTTTCAAGAAAACTGGAGAAAGCATTAAATCAGGCTATGTTCTTCCCACTCTAATTACAGAAGAATTAATTTTTTGAAAAACTGTAAAATATTCCTGATACTACATCACACAAGTTCTTTCGAATCTGTGTAAGTGGTCTTCAAATAAAGCTTTATCATATCAACTGACTTATTTAACATTTAAAAAGGTAATACCAGTTATTACAAAAATTGGGAAATGCAAATCATTGGATTAAATTGTTGGATGTTCTATCAGTAGGATTTCAGATTATTCTGCTTTGTTATTTAAATATCAAAATAACAGTGTTTCAGCCGAAGTGAATAGATTTATTAACAATAGATAAAAATGTATGAAAAGTTATTGGAAGAAAATTGTTACAATGTTTGCTTAAAAATTGATGCAACATATTGTTATAATATCTAAATGATCTTATAATCAGGAAACTTTTGGAACAATAATTTCCAGCATACAGTAAAACTGGGTATTCATGTGCAAACATATGCAGAGAAATACTCTTTACTAAAAATAATTTCATTTATTTCAATAAATTGTCAAAATGAAGTTCCACTGGCAATAGTTTTCATTGAAAATGCTCTGAAAAACCAAGATACATTTTCTACAGTATGTGTGTTGAATATTGAATACTGCTTCTGATGATGATAGTAATTTTTCGGTGTTCATTTGAGGAAGACAAACCCAGCAATTCATCCAGGCACCTTTATTAGTCTTGTCGATTGTGCTTTGTTAAAGATTGTATTTTGTTCTTTGCCTTCCATCAAAGGAAATACTGCATCCATTCAGATTTTCTCTGCTATGACAAAGGATGTTTGCTTTTAACAGATCTAACATAAGCAATTGTCTAGATATTTGATTACTTTCACTGAATCCCTAGCACAGAATGAAAAATAAAAGATGCTTACCTTTGTGCAGTTTTGTGAATTGGCCATCAAATTTTAAGTTAACTCCTTAATGTGCAAAATGTATGGATTATTTTCCCCAACCTACAAATGATTCATTGCTCAAGGCCCTGAGATGAACTCTTCAACTCCAACATTCACACTGTGGATTATAGCATGTGACTCCTGGATAGCTTTCAAGTTAAGTTTAGCTTTCTCTCATCTTTTCTCCTTTTGAGAAACAAAGGTCTTCTCCCATCCACAATTGGAGACATTAAGTACTTTTTTTTCCACTGAAGCAAAATAAAAAATAAAAATTGAAGAAGTGATACACAGGAAAGCATATAGAATGAATTGGTTGAACTCAAATTCATAACTATTGCTATTGATAAAATATCCTGAATTGATAAACTTCACTTAGGGAAATCTGAGGATCTGTATTTCCTTGTTCCCTGAAATATACAAAGAAACCCATTTTCTCTTCCTGAGCCCATGCTTTGGAAAACCCTCCCCCCTTCAGAAATTCAGATAATTGGTAGGCTGCAAATACAAATGACTGTTTGATAAATGACTGAAAATACAGTTATTTAGGAGAACATTTCAGATATGAATTATCTCCATCAACTTATTGTGTAATTTATTTTCTTCTTATTACTACAAAAGTTTTTATGTATTCTTTTGATTTTTTAAACTATTATTTATTTTTAAAAAATAATTATCATTTTGTCATGAACAGTTTAATGTCTTTTTAACTGCACTCTAAGCCAATATGTCTTTTAATTGCATCAAGAGAAATCAAATGAAAAAATTAACAAAAACACTTTAGACACAAAAATAGCACATAATATGCAACACTAATAATACAAATTTTCAAAAAAATAGTATCTGAAAGATCAGCCCTTGAAAATCCTACTGCTTTTTAAATTGGGAAAAATGAAACACTCTGGTCGAACTATGCCCCAATTTATTAAATATGTTGAGAAATACTGCAAGAAATGAGCTACAACATTTTCATTAGCAATTTTCATTCAGAAATGTGTGATACAACCTAAAATTCTAACTTAGATAGAATTATAAACTATTCTATAAATAAGCCACATTTTTTCAGCTGCTGTATATTTTTATCTCACATTTTTATTTTTATGCATTTACAGTTCATATGATTTTTTTTATAATAGGATAACCTACCGTGTTTCTAACAATTTTTCTTATGTTTATTCTAAATAGGTTAAAAAATTAAATTACATACTCCTTAGTAAATTTTCATTTGTCCATACACACGCATGAGCACATGATATATGTACTGTATGTTCAACTGAATTTGCTGTCAAATTAATCAATACAGCAATACAATTATATTTATACTTGGGTTCTTTAAAATCAAATACTAATGATGATTCCTTTGATTTAAATGGGAACTAAATTCAACAAAAATAGGTTTAATCTAATTCGTAACCTTATTTTAAAATTCAAAATGCAAAACCTATTCTCTGTAGGCTATGGACTAAATAAGGATATTGTTAAATTCTATTTTATTGTATTATATTTATTATATTCATAGGTTATATTTTATTATTGCTATAATTATTTGTAATATATTCTTTAATAGAGTAAAATATAAATATTATTATTATTATTCAAATATTATTATTCAAACCCCTAATTTAAAATAAATAATGTACGGTTTGTAAAAAGAAAATAATACTGCCCATTTTAGCAGAACAAAGTCTGAATATTACATTGCTGTTCTGTATTCATGCTAAGTAATATCTTCAGCTAAAAATACTTTGAGAATATATTTCCATTCATAATCAATTTATGATCTGAGAAGAAGAAATATGGAAACAACTATAGTGCTGACAACTTTTATTAAGTTCAATCGGAGCCCTACCGATTGTACTGTTATTGTATGAATCCCAAAACAGGAAGCTGCAAACAGGGAGCTTCTTGTTTTATTTCTGGATGTGTTCTGAGAAATGATAAATATGTGCAGATATTTGATTGCTGAAAGTGAATCAGTATTTGATCTCTATCTTTTTTTCCAACACATTATACAAAAGCAACAGTATGTTCTTACACTAATTTGCAAGTTTAATCATAAAGGCATTGTTGACCAGCACTGATTTCTACTTTTCTATAAAGTAGTGGTCCCATGATTGTTTATTATACTGCTGGGAAGAATAATAATGTAGTAAACGGAACTAAGGATGGCATCAGACTCACATCTTCCTTCTCAGTGCTCCGTTTTCCCATTCCTAGCTTTTTCCAAACCAATTTTCGTTGAGATATCATGAGCGATCTTTCAGAGAGACTCAGCAAGTCAGCAAAATTGAATATATTTTTAATTGTTAATAATCAATAGGCTGCATGACATTCAAGTTGGGGGTTGAAAACAAGAATAAGAATCCTCAAATTTCCAAGACCTTCTGTAATATTCTGGGTTTTTTATTATTATTATAATTATTACAGAAGACAATAGTTTTTCACTGCCATAAATTGAAATATTGATTGGATTGACTTGATTTCAATTAAAAATGAAATGTGAATTAAACCATGGTCTTTGGAAAGTTTTACATACTTTTTCAAAAAAATTATTAATTTTCTATTATTACATTTGATTAGTGCTTAATAAACATGGTGTTGTCTGGGTTAATTTGTTTGCTTAATAATACAAGTTAATTCTTAGTCTCTACCTCTTTTTTCCAACCATTGATAAAATAAATTCCATGTTTGAAGATATTCTGTATCTTCTTTCTTTTTGATCCTCAATGTAAGTCTGTCTATTTCAGCACAGTCCAATATCTTCTTGATTATCTCTTCATCTAATGGTATTTCTTCATTCTTCCAGTGCTGAACAAATACAATCGTCGCTGCTGTTAGTACATGCAATGTTAAATATATACTTTGCTTAGCAGATTTTTTTGAGTATTATATCTAGTAAGAAAAGTTCAGGTTTAAAATCTACATGTTTTCCTAACATCTTTTCTAACCAAATGTGTATTTTTGTCCAATTTTTTTAATGCTTTAACACAGGTCCACCACAAATGATAATATGTGCCAGATTATTGGTTACATAGCCAACATTTACTAGAAATATTTTTAAACATTTTTGCTAATCTAGCAGGTGGTAAGTGCCATTATAAAACATCTTATATAAGTTTTCTTTATAAGAAGTTGCCACTGTCAATTTATAATTTCTTTCCCAAAGATTTTGCCTAATTCTATATTATATCCAAAGTTTTTGCCCATTGTATCATTGTATCTTTCATTGTATCTTGTTCATCCTCCATTTTCAAATTTAATAGAAAGTTATATAGTTTCTTAATCAGTTTTTCATCAGAGATCAACAATATCTGATTAAATATTTCCTGTTCTTTATAAAAGCCATATATTTTCACATCTTTATGTTACAAGAATCCAAAGAAAATGGAGGATTTGGATTACCAGACTTGGTCTTATACTATCAAGCATGTGTCCTAACATGGCTAAAAGAATGGATAATTATCAGACATAAAAGACTGTTGTATCTAGAAGGACATGATCTGCAACTGGGATGGCATGCATTTCTATGGTATGAGAAGAATAAAACTCATAGATACTTTCAAAACCACTATGTAAGCGTGTGGGAAAAGATAAAAACTAAAATCTACTTGAAAATCCCAGGATGGCTTTCAATGATGGAAGCATTTGTTCACCTAAACTTAGTGCAATATGAAAAAATTCTGACATATAAGGATTTTTTGGATAGTGAAGGGAAAATAAAATCTAAACAAGAGCTTTTAGACCAGGGCATTGAATTATCACAGTGGCCTCAATTGCAAATGCAATCAAGATATGATAAAGCCTCTGATAATACCTTATTACAAACTTCCTTCATTGGGGTGCTTAATGTATCTTGAAAACATTTATAGAACTCTGCAGGTAGCCCATCTGGTGCTGGGGTTTTATCATTTTTTTTGTCTTTTTCTGGATTCCATCAGTTCCATCATTGTTATTTTTTCATTTAGCATATTTTTAAAGTTTTCTGGAATTTTTAGTAGGTTGGCTTTTTCCATATACAGTATTGTGTTGTTTATTTCCCGAGAAGTTTTTTCTGTATCATATAGTTTTTCATAATATTCTTTAACTATTTTATTGCCTCATTTTGGAGTTGCACATTTCCCTTCTCGTCTTGCAAAGAAGGAAGAAAAGAAAAAGAAAGTACAGACCTAGAAGGACAAGGACTAGTAAGAGAACAAAGACAGAGAAGAACTACTAGGAAACCAAAACCTAAATATAAGTAAATAAGATGGAAAAGGAAAGTAGGATCTTTTCAATGAATATTAATGAATTGAATTTCCCCTCCAAAAGGAAAAAAATATTTACACGATTACGAAAATTAAAAACAGACATAATTTGCCTCCAAGAAACACATATAAAAAAACAATATTATAAGCTCCTGGAATGCCCAAAAATTGGGTAACAATTTCATGGCAGCACAACAAAAGAAAAGGGGCATAGCTTTATATAACAAAGAAACAGTAGCCTCCAAACAGGTCTATACAGATGAAGAAGGAAGAATTCTAATGGTGGAATTAATGATAAATTAAAAAAAAGACATTGATAATAGCAATATATGCAGCAAACAATAAACAAGAAAAAAATATCAAAATCCACACAGGAAAATATTAGAAATGGAATATCAAAATATCTGTTTAGTAGGAGATTTTAAAGTAATTGTGGATGAAAAATTAGATTACAACAGTAGTAAAATAGGGGGAAAAAGAAGGTAGAGATTACCTAAGGCATTTTTTAAAATGGCAGAAGAAATCTGCGTACAGGATGTCTGTAGAGAAATGAACCCAAAAAAAGACTCAGTATACATTTTATTTGAATAGACACAAATTGATATGACATGGATGTCCCCTGAATTAAGAATTAATGTTGTTGTTAGTCGCGAAGTCACGACCCCATGGACAATGTTCCTCCAGGCCTTCCTGTCCTCTACCATCTTCTGGAGTCCATTTAAGCTCACGCCTACTGCTTCAGTGACACCATCCAGCCACATCATTCTCTGTCATCCCCTTCTTCTATTGCCCTCAATCTTTCCCAGCATTAGGCTCTTCTCCAGTAAGTCCTTCCTTCTCATTAGATGGCCAAAGTACTTATGTTTCAACTTCAGGATCTGGCCTTCTAAAGAGCAGTCAGGGTTGATAAGAATTAATATACATGAGGTTAAGATAGAACCTAACATTTGGACTGATCATAATCCAATAAAGCTGATCTGGAGAGGAGTAAAGAAAAAATCAAGGTGGACATTGAATCAATCCTTACTAAAAGAGAAAGAATTTACAGAAATAGCAGTAAAGGAAATGGATTTTTTTAAAGAAAATAAAAAAGAAGACACTTTACTCCAAAATGTATGGGATATAGCCAAAACATACTTCAGAGGATTAGCTATGACTTACATGACTAAAAAGAACAAAGAGAAAAAGCAGCAGTGTACAACTGCTTAAGAATTTAAGAAATTGGAGCTAAAACTTCAAAGAGAGCCACAAAAGAAAATCCTTAAAAGACAAATGGAGATAATTAAACATAAATTAAATCTAATAGAGTCAGAAGAATTGGCTCAGCAAATCAAAAGGGCAAAACAATATTTTTCAAAAATGCAAATAAACCGGGAAGATGGCTGGTTTATAAACTGACAAAAGAAAGACAGAAAAAGTTAATAAATGAACTGCAAGGAAAGTTTTATATCCTTACATGTTACTTATTAATATGGTTTGGTGCTTTATTATTTTGAGCTGCTGATTTGGTGCCTCAAATAACTTTGTGAGTTATTTATAACTGGTAATTAGCTAGATTAGAAATACAATGAATCAGTCAAAACATGTCAGCTACTGATACTTTTTTCAGGAAGGTTCTTTAAACTCAAGTGTCCCTGAACGTGCATTCATGAGAGATAGTAATTTAATTAATTTTAGAAATATTTTATATTTCTAAAGAGACTTGCAATTCCTTGTTCCCTTAAGTTGTTCCTCTTAAAGATGTTCTTCAATATCTAATTGCAATTCCTCTGACTTTCCAAAAATAAATTATTTTGACATTAATGTAAGAGTTAAGTCATTTAAAATTCAGATTGAGAAGCAAAGTCAAAATTAGTTTTCTTTTTCATTTCAACCCCAAACCATCAATATCCAGTAATGTACAGATACAGCAGTTATACATCCTAAAGTATGCAGATAGTTTTGTTCACTTCTCCAAATCATCTGGTATTTTGTCAGAAACCTACTCACAAAGGTCATTTGGATTTTTTATATTGGGTGAATATGTTGGTGAACATTATTTTTATATATAAAAAAAGTATCAAATGAATTGAAAACGTTTGCTCTTTCAACTATAGCTATGACTATTAATAATATGCTAACATCTGACATTTGATGCTCTAACATTTTTTTGTCTTACAAAAGAGTCACCTACATTATGCTACTATTGTTGCTCTTGTTATTTTAAATTATCATGAGAGAGTAAAGAATTGCTGCTGCTCTTTTTATTTCTGCCACACATTTTTCATTTCTCCTCAATTCCCTTAGAAATTCTTGACCTTAACAAACCTAAATGGGAAGCAGCTCATGGCATCTTCCCTTGAGGTTTAACTGAAGGTGGGAAACCAGGAAGTCTGCTTATCCGGAGAGATTTGAAAAACAAATCATTCCTTCTCTTTGTTCACCTTGCAAGAAAAGTGAGTGTAGAACCTGATATCCATTTAGGAGAATTTCAATGAAAAAAAATTTTTTTTAATAAAGCAAGCTTGGAGGCTAAAGTAAGAATGTTGGGATGCAGAAGACATACTTGCCAAAGCAATATTCATATTCTGAAAACAATTCTCCCTGAAAAAATCAAATTAATTAGATATTTACACTGAAGCTCAGCATTGAGAGAAGGACCCTTAAAGCCTTGTGGAGAATATTCTTTATACTATTTTTAAGGATCCAGCTGCTCCCATTGTGAAGAACCTCAATCAGCCAGAACAAAGAATAATAATTGGACAAATCATCTCATCTGGTCTGAAGTTCCTTAATTACCTGAACATGAGACAAGTAACTCAGACACAGACAGTTGCCTTAAACAGGACTAGTTCCCTAAGGTTTCAGTTAAGAACTTTTTTCCAGTCTTATTTGTGGATGCAAATAACTTAGAACTATATGTTCTGTTGCTGATTATGTCAGCCAAGCAATATTGGCAGCAGCATTCTCACAAGCCATACCAACTGTGACCATAAACACAATTGGCCATTAATCTGCAATGAATACAGAGTTCTAAGTCCTATTCTGCAACCCATGAAATGACTCAATGTTTAAAGGACAATCCATTTAGCTGAAGATAATGTAGAAAAGTATACAAAATGTAGGTTAACATTTAATTTTTGCAGCATGGCACTAAATGGGTAACATTGCATATATTGCCAAATACAGAGCTATGCTTGGTTCATGTTGCTTTCATGTGTTTAGCAAATAGGACAGAAAAAGAAGTGAATTTAACCATTATCTTATTTATCTGACATACTCATGTATACTTTACCTTTAAATTTCTAGCCATATGCTCTGCTGGAACATCTGTTAATGCATGGGCTTTAAAATGCACACATACACAACCTCATGTGTTGTTTTTTTTCTTTTCTTAGATACATAGTTTCCTTCAGAATTTCAAATCACCATAAGTTGTAGGTTCTGGCTGATCACCATATTTTTATTCCATAACCTGTTTTAAAAATTTTTCCAATCACATTCCAATATTTATACAATTGTTTACATTTTTGCATTTATAAAAGATTTGAGCTAGTGTTTTATGTGTCTTACATTGTCAATTGTCTTCAACTGTTCATCTTATCATCATTTTATTTATGTATTTATTTATTTGATTTGACTTCTATGCCGCCCTATTCTGGAGAACTCAGGGCGGCTCACAACATAAATAGAAATCACTAGTTAAAATAAATATATAAAAACCCCTAAGTTAAAAGAAAACCAATCATTCAACAAACATACACACAGACATACACTGGCTAGGGGCAAGATGTTAACTGCCCCAGGCCTGCCGGCAGAGGTGTGTTTTAAGCAGTTTACGAAAGGCGGAGAGGGTGGGGGTGATACGGATCTCCGGGGGGAGTTGGTTCCAGAGGGCCGGGGCCGCAACTGAGAAGGCTCTTCCCCTAGGCCCCGCCAGGTGACACTGTCTGGCTGACGGGACCTGGAGAAGGCCGACTCTGTGGGCCCTAACCGGCCGCTGGGATTCATGGGGCAGCAGACGGTCCCGTAAGTAACCTGGTCCGATGCCATGTAGGGCTTTATAGGTCATAACCAACACTTTGAATTGGGTTCGGAGACCAATTGGCAGCCAATGCAGCTCACGGAGTGATGCTGAAATGTGGGCATTTCTGGGCAAGCCCAACACTGTCCGTGCGGCTGCATTCTGCATTACCTGAAGTCTCCGAACATTTTTTAAAGGTAGTCCCATGTAGAGAGCATTGCAGTAGTCGAGCCTCGAGGTGATAAGGGCATGAGTGACTGTGAGAAGAGACTCCCGGTCCAAATAGGGCCGCAACTGGTGCACCAGGCGAACCTGGGCAAATGTCCTCCTCGCCACAGCCAAAAAATGATGTTCCAAATTTAGCTGTAGATCGAGGAGGATGCCCAAGTTGCAGACCTTCTCCGAGGGGGTCAAATGCTCCCCCCCAGGCTGATGGACGGATAGATTGAGTTATCTTTGGGAGGCAGAACCCATAGCCACTCCGTCTTGTCGGGGTTGAGTTTGAGCCTGTTGGCACCCATCCAAACCCTAACAGCCTCCAGACATCAGCACATCACTTCCGCTGCTTCACTGAAATGACACGGGGTGAAGATGTAAAGCTGGGTATCATCAGCATACTGATGATATCTCACCCCGTGTTGTCGGATGATCTCACCCAGCGGTTTCATGTAGATATTAAACAGCAGAGGGGAGAGGACCGATCCTTGAGGGACCCCACAAGGGAGGAACCTAGGGGTCGACCTCTGACCCCCCGCCAACACCGACTGTGACCGACCAGTGAGGTAGAAGGTGAACCACTGCAAAACAGTGCCACCAACCCCCAACCCCTTCAGTCGGTGCATTATCATTATCCTATTGTGGTTCTTATATAGCAAAAAGGAAATTGTTGCAGAACAAAAGATAGAAGAAAGAATATTCCTTGTTTTAACTGACTTAATCCTGAAGATACTGATTGTGATGTCATTCAATAATTCACTACAGTGGGCTACCGAAAAGTAGTATGAGAATTCTTTACACATGCAGGCACTCTTCCTGTGATCAATAACACCAAGCCTGATCATGTAAAATTTGTAACCTTGTTGTCTGTATCACAAGTTATGTGACTATATAGAAATGAAATTCAA
Organism: Bothrops alternatus; assembly: GCA_034064705.1. Classification (NCBI taxonomy): domain Eukaryota; kingdom Metazoa; phylum Chordata; class Lepidosauria; order Squamata; family Viperidae; genus Bothrops; species Bothrops alternatus. The sequence continues at coordinate 12,517,594 of JARGCV010000112.1, read as the reverse complement.
TGGTGAAAAAAGTAAGGTTCTACATTTAGGCAAGAAAAACCAAATGCACAGATATAGTATAGGGGGTACCTTGCTCAATAGTAGTAACTGTGAGAGGGACCTCGGACTCCTAGTGGACAATCACCTAAATATGAGCCAGCAGTGTGCTGCAGCTGCCAAAAAGGCCAACACAGTGCTAGGCTGCATTAACAGAGGGATAGAATCAAGATCACAGGAAGTATTAATACCACTTTACAATGCCTTGGTAAGGCCACACTTGGAATACTGCATCCAGTTTTGGTCATCACGATGTAAAAAAGATTTTGAGACTCTAGAAAAAGTACAGAGAAGAGCAACAAAGATGATTAGGGGACTGGAGGCTAAAGCATATAAGGATCGGCTACTGGAATTAGGTATGTCTAGTTTAACGAAGAGAAGGACGAGGGGGGACATGATAGCAGTGTTCCAATATCTCAGGGGCTGCCACAAAGAAGAGAGAGTCAAACTATTTTCCAAAGCACCTGAAGGCAGGACAAGAAGCAACGGGTGGAAACTAATCAAGGAGAGAAGCAACCTAGAACTAAGGAGAAAATTCCTGACAGTTAGAACAATTAACCAGTGGAACAACCTAGCTCCAGAAGTGGTGAATGCTCCAACACTGGAAGTTTTTAAGAAGAGACTGAATAGCCATTTGTCCGAAATGGTATAGGGTTTCCTGCCTGAGCAGGAGGTTGGACTAGATGACCTCCAAGGTCCCTTCCAACTTTATTATTATTATTATTATTATTATTATTATTATTATTATTATTATTATTATTATTATTATTACTACTACTATTACTATTACTATTACTATTACTATTACTATTACTATTACTATTACTATTACTATTACTATTACTATTACTATTACTATTACTATTACTATTACTATTACTATTACTATTACTATTACTATTACTATTACTATTATATGCAGATAAAAATGGGTCACTTCCCTTTTAACTGCATATGAAAGTTGTTTCCATTCTTTTATGAAACAGAAACAGCATGTTTAGAAATCACATCTCCAGGAATAACTTCAGGGTGATCCATAAACTGAAGTAAATAAGCAAGAACATCTTAATTGTATAGTGATACCAATTCTCCAACCTAATATCCTACATGGAGTTTGCAATCAAAATACTTATTGAGCCATAATTTAGGTTTTGCTTATGAATAGGTTTTAGAACAATATGTATTGCCAGGTCATCTATTTAACCTTTTCCCTAGAGAGGACGTCAAACACATTAGAGGCACCAACAGTGGCTACAGTGTATTTTTCCCTGTTGAAGAAAGCAGGATGCATCTCCTACTTTTTTGTTTGTTTCATGCATGATTTTCCCTAGTGATGAAATGAGATGGAGAAATTTCCCTTTGTTTTCACCACTCAGAGAACAATTTAGCTGGTGAATCCTAGATGATGCAAAATGTTGCCATATCTCACATCCCACAAGAAGGATGGAAGCAGGTAAGTTGGAAGTGATCTTGCTAGGGGGCCTCTGCAGAAATTTGAGGCAGAACTGGCTTTTGCCAGCTGAACTTGTGTCCTGCTTTTCTCATTGAAGAGATGAATTGAGTTGTAAAACCCAAGAGTGGCTCCAGGCTTTCGGAAGGGGGTTGCTCACAGTCCCCAAAACCAGATAGGCCAGGCCTTTGGCTGCTCTGTTTTATAAATATGACACTTATGCATACTGATATGGAGAGCCAAATATTTCTATACATAACAAAAGGTTATACATTCCTGTCATCTAGAAATTTCATCAAGTATTCGTGTTTTAATGTTTAAATAGGAATCTGTAGACTCTATTGGGAAGCTATCATAATTCTGCCAAAAAAATTCAAGTTTCCAAAATAATTTTAGCCTCAGAAAGATACACTGGCTTGTAAAATGAAGGTTCAGTACCCCAAAAAGCCAGGTTCCAATTTGGCATTTAGTACTTTGACAAACTTCCCACTGACATCCAGAACAGCTTAGCTGATCAAAAGCTGCCAGTTTGAGTCTCCACTTCACCACTGCAGCTCAGTAGGGAGTATTTTAATTCAGCGTCTCCTTTGCTAATTGAACAAACAGAAACTCATAATGAGGCATAGGCAAGATGAGTGTAGTACACTTACAAGGACACTATTCATTTTTTAAAAGAGGACTACATTTTGAAATCCCATTGCCCTGATGTTCTCCACCCCCACTCCACCCCACTCTACTCAAAACAGTTGGCCTGTGTAATCATTCCCCCATCCGCTTTGGATGCTATTAAATAGGGCATGGCAGTGGGGCTGAACTTTTCCTCCTTTTCAGAATTCCAGAATGATCCTGACTGACACATCGTGTTATAGCACTATATTATCCTCCTTTCTAGTACTAATTTCATGCACCAGAACACAGGGTAAGCCTGGGCTCTATGGTTGCTCAGTATGCTAGGTCAAAGTGGCAGAATTTAATCTTGCAAAGCTCACCGAATCAAGGCATACCAGCTGCTGTGTCTAAGTAAATCTGATAACAGTAAGAGATCTAAAGAGGGAAAGAGACAGGAGTGAGTCAGACTGTTCCATCTGCTTAAGCCCACACCACCAATTCTGAAGTACGCTGATAATGAAACAATATTAAAACATAATTAAAGCCAGTTGATCCTATCATTTTCTGGGTTCCTTTTTCTTATTATGGGCTCTCCCCCCTTTTTTTCTTGTGTGTTTTTTTTAAAAAACACATATACACAGATTGCTTATAAGGACACAGTAGGAACTGGAAGGAAGTTCAAATTCAGGTCGGCAGGTATTGTAAGAGAACTAAGACTTCTATATCTTTGGCTTAAATTAGAAGAACATTAAAAATTAATGTACTGTGTTGAAAAATGACAGATTGGAGCATGATACAGAAGCGATATGTAAAGAAAAGCACTGGATGCTGTTTTTCATAGCTTGGGAGATTTCTGAAAACAGTGGCAGAAGCTTGGAGAAATGACAACTTAGAAGGGCAGCTTGCCTATTTTTTATTTTTAAAAGGGTATTGTTGTGTCCTGAGCCTGCAAGAGCTGAAAGCAGGCTCAGAATTGTTGCAAATGGTCCCGGGGAATTCAAAAACTGCCCAGAACCAGACAGGGTGGTGCCAGAACCAGACAGGTCTTGTGCGCATGCGCAAGGCACGAAAATGGTCAATTCCTATTGGTTCACACTGTCCAGGTTTCAGGCACTATAAAAGGCCTGTGTGCCTTTTGTTGTTTGCTTGGTTGTAGGAGAAAGAAATAAAGAGCTTGTTGTTTCTCACCATGTGTCTTAGTCAATTGCCAACGAACGAAAAACACAACACTGGCGACGAAGGTGGGATCCCTGCAGGCAAGACAAAGAACTAAGACTCACCCAGAAGTCCTGACGATTGGGAAGACGGCGTCCTGCATTCGTGACTCAGCCTGCCAGTACAGCATCGCTGGAGGTGAGCTCGGCAAAGGGACCCTTTCCCAACTATTTGCTTGCAGAGGAGGCAATTAGCAAAGGCCGTAAAGCTTACAATGTCGAAGATTGGCTGCTTGACTGATTTTGATGTCTCCCACCCAGAAATGGAATTCATATGTAGCGAGGGTGGAAAACTACTTAGAGTAAATCAGATCAGAGAAGATGGCCTGTAGGCAGCAACTCTTCTGTGTGCCTGCAGACAGGAAGCTTTTGACATCGCAGAAAATCTGGTGGCCCCTGCACTTCTAGAGTCAGTAACATATATTGACTTGAAGAAGATGCTGAAGGAACACTTTCAGCCTAAATTATCTGTCATCGCTTGGAGGCACGTATTCGAGCAGAGAGACCAGAGGTCAGGTGAATCTGCTGCGGACTTTATCGCTGCTTTAAGACAAGCGGCCAGGCCTTGTGAGTTCAAGGATCTGGAAGAAAGGCTGCACGATCGCTTCATGTGTGGGTTAAGAAGTAGAGACCTACAAAGAAGATCTTTGAGAAAGAAGAGGTCTCATTCCAAGATGCGTTAAGAGGTGGCAGCTGAGGAGGCAGCACGCGGTGCTGTGAAGGCTTTGCGGCTCACCAGGAACCCTCCAGCCACCACTACCATCCATCAAGAGGACGCTCAAGAAGAATCTGAAGCGGGTCCTGAAGAGGAGGTGGACAGACCTCACCAGCCAGTCATCAGCTGGGTGGGTCACCTAGGTATTTGGGGCATCAAAGTCCTGGCCTGCCTAGCCTGGTAGGTGAGCAGGTAGGCCAGGCACCCTCACCGGCCCTTAGAAGGTTGCAGCGGGTAAAGTGCCCCCCTAAACATCTAGGGGATTATGTGAGGTTTCTGTCAACACATCAGGAACCTTGCTATGAGGTCGCTGAATGAAGGGGGTAACACTCAGTAAGAGTCTCATATACTATTTTGATTTTGGATATATTTTATTGAGTTAATAATTATTGTGAAAGGTGTTTGCCTGCATGCAGACCCGAGCATTTCCACTTTCCTTGCATTTGAATAATGCATCTGTGTTCCACTCTCCCTGCATTGCACACTGCACCTGTGCATAAGCTAGGTGTGTTTCATCTAGGGGGGAGGAGTGTGTGTCCTGAGCATGCAAGAGCTGAAAGCAGGCTCAGAATTGTTGCAAATGGTCCCAGGCAATCCAAAAGCTACCCGGGACCAGACAGGGTGGCGCCAGCCTTGGGCGCATGCGCAAGGTGCGAAAATGGTCAATTCCTATTGGTTCATGCTGTCCGGGTTTCAGGCACTATAAAAGGCCTGCGTGCCTTTTGCTGTTTGCTTGGTTGTAGGAGAAAGAAATAAAGAGCTTGTTGTTTCTCACCACGTGTCTTAGTCAATTGCCAACGAACGAAAAACACAACAGGTATCATTTATTTATTTTATTTATTTATTTATTAATCAAATTTCTATACCGCCCCTCTCCCGAAGGACTCGGGGCGGTGTACAGCTTAAAATTTAAAAAACATATAACTATACAAAATTTAAAATAATTAAAAATAAATTAAATAATTTGGCCAAAATCCCATTTAAAACCCAAAACATACAAAATTTAAAATCTTAAAAAATACTCAGTCCCCCTAAAACATTTTGACCCTATTGGAATCGAAGCTTCTATGCCAGGCCGGCCTGTCGGAAAAGGAATGTTTTTAGTTCCCGACGGAAGGTGCGTAAATCTGTTATTATACGGAGTTCGGGGGGGAGCTCGTTCCATAACGTGGGAGCTCCCACAGAGAAGGCTCTCCCCCTGGGGGTCGCCAGCCGGCACTGTCTGGCCAACGGCTCCCTGAGGAGGCCCTCTCTGTGGGAGCGTACCGGACGGCGGGAGGTATTTGCTGGCAGTAGACGGTCCTGTAAGTATCCGGGTCCGATGCCATGGAGCGCTTTAAAAGTGGTCACTAACACCTTGAACCGCACCCGAAAGACCACCGGCAACCAGTGCAACTCACGCAGGAGCAGTACTACAGGAATTATAAAATGTTGCACTTTATACTGTACATTCAAAATGTACAGTAGCATTTTTACTCCTTTTAAGAATGACAAACTTGCTAATTTGGTTGCTGTAAAAGAGTATTATAAAATGGTACATATGAATTTAGTATCTCTGCTTTCAAATATTTAAGAATAAAACTAAAAGTCCTTAATCATATCAGCTGCAATGTTCTGGGATCCATCTATAAAGCTGAAATGTTCAAAGAAATCTATGTCTTTTGCACTATAATTAAAATGTTAACATCATTAATTAATGTATTATTTCAAAATGCATCAGATAAATTTCTTTACATCAAAAAATAAAATATCTACTTAGAGAACTAATGCGAATATATATGCAAAGTCATAAACACCATAAATGGTCAATGGTAATAAAATCTTATCATTAAAACTCAAATATCTAACTGCATTGCCCAAGAATGTTAGAAAAGCAGTACGGAATAGCAAGAGACTGTTGAAAAATTTCAAAGTTACATAGAGGATTTTTAAAAAAGAAAAAAACTTCTAGTAAGTTAATTTGGACGAATATGTTTTAAAACTCTGGATTGTTTTATCAAGAAGTCTGACATTTTGAAGGTATAACCCTGCCACATTAGAAAAAAAATGCTAGCTATAAAAATGGCATTTAATGCTGTTCATATTTGTCACAAGCCAGCTAATGATGAGAAATTTAAGAACATAGCTGACAGTCTGCCCTTCAGTCATACAGAGAATGCTAACGATATATCCCCAGTAGAAATAGGACACCAAATCCTTCCAGAGTAATTTATTCCAAGTCTTAATGTCAGGCATTACAATTTCTAAGGCTGCAATGTTACATCCACTTACCTAGGAATAAGCTACATTGAATTCAGAGAGCTTCTCTTTTGAGGAAGCAAGTCTAGAATTCAGCTAAAAGAAGCATTATGATTATAGTATGTTAGTGTAAAATAATATTTCCCCAGAAATTGGCACTTTGAGGGATAAATCTATCCTTCCATTCACCTAAACTAAACTCTTAAACTATCCATATCTACCTATCTTCTATCTATTTTTCTATCTGTTCTCTTTGAATGGAAAAAATGCTAAAATGAACCTGTCTGCCTTTTCTCACTTGAAATGAGACTTTAGAAAAAATATTGTAAAAGCTAAATTTTTAGTGTGTGAATGATAGTATTGCATTTATCTCTTTGTACATCATTTGGGAGAGTTAAGTATGTCAGACTACAAATGTCACTTTGCCCCACCTTACATAGAATGCTTCTTATCAAATGCCACTAAAACTATTATCAGAAAGAGTTTATTGAGCAATCAGAAATTATTCATTATTGAGTTAGAACCTAGATTCAAACACTCTGCTTCAGTTTTGAGTTATTTATTACTGTTTATCAGTTATATCCTCTTTTTTTAATAAAATAAAAGAAGTAAGACTTCAGCATGCAGCTAGTTCCAACCTGTAATAAATTCCAAAGCAGTATGTTAAAAAGACAGGTATGTGGGCTCTTTCATTTGATACAACAGTGATACCAGGAATGTCTAAACAATTGTTTCGTAGTAGTACAAAGTAGGTACATGTGCAACTAGTTCAACTTGTTCAAAACCAATACAGGGCAAAAAAAATGAAACCTCTGTAGAAAAAAAGTGAAATTATGTATGAATTAAATCATCAATTTTCTTGACTGTGAACCAGAAAAAAAAACTTCTCCTCACCATAGATACAAATAGAAAGGAGAAGATAACAGAAACAACCCAAGGTGTATTTCTGTAGGTAACAGAGCACAGAGGTGGCATAAATACACAGTATGGCCTCATGATAGTAGAATCTGGAAGGAAACTAGGAGATTTAATGCTGTAGGGAACCAGAAATACAGACACTGAAAAAAATTAAAGAGTGCAGAATGAATTCTTGACTCAATTGTTTGTAGGATTCTTGTGATGACAAGCATCGTTCTATAATAGGATCTGTTGCAGTCATCAAGAGACAGCAATGGAATTGAGAGTGCTTCTCTTCACAGCAAGATTGGCTTACCTCTATTTTGAAGTATTTTTCGAAATAATACTTGTGCCCATCAATCTCTCAATCAAATCAGAATAGAGCTGGAAGGGATCTTGGAGGTCTTCTAGTCTAACCCCCTGCTCAAGCAGGACACCATATACATTACAATTTGAGACAAGTGGCTGTCCAGTCTCTTTTTAAAAACTCCAGTGATGAAGCAGCCATAACTTCTGAAGACAAGATGTTCCACTGACTAATTGTTCTCACTATTAGGAAGTATCTCCTGGGTTGCTCCTCTTCTTGATTAGTTTCTATCCATTATTTCTTGTCTTGCTTTCTGGTGCTTTTGAAAATAAGTTGACCCTCTCTTCTTTGTGGTAGCCCCTCAAATACTGGAATACTGCTATCATGTCACCCCTGGTCCTCCTTTTCACTTGACTAGCAACACCCAATTCTTGCACACTGGTGGCTCATATTTAAGTGATCATCCACTAGTGCTTCAAGGTCCCTTTCACAGTTACTGTCTTTGAGCCAGGTTTTGCTTAATTTGTACTTGTATCTCCTGCCAGTATAAATGCAGAATCTATCAATAAATAAATGCAGACTCCCTGATTGAATAGTTATGTAAAGTCATTTCACTGGGTAGAAGAAAAAAACATTTTTTCTACTGGGTTGGAGGATGTTAGTTCTTACAAATATACATTTTTAGTTTGTGTTGATTTTCCTATAACTTGAATGAATGGAGATTCCTAATATACATTAAGTCAAACATAGAACATAGAATAATAGAGTTTGCAGGGGCCTCTGGGGTCTTATAGTCCAACCTCCTGCTTGAGCAGGAGACCCTATATCATTTCAGACAAATTGTTGTCCAGTCTCTTTTTGAAAGTCTTCAGTGATGGAGATCCCACAACTTCTGAAGGGAAGTTATTCCATTGGTTAATTGCTCTCACAGTTACAAAATTTCTCCTTAGTTCTAGGTTGCTTCTTTCCTTGGTTAGTTTTTAACCATTGTTTCTTATCTTGCCTATTGGTGCTTTGGAAAATAGTTTGACCACCCTTGTCTTTGTAGGAGCCCCTCAAATATTGGAACAATGCTTTCATGTCCCACCTAGTCCTTCTTTTCATTAGACTAGACATATCCAATTCCTGTAACCATTCTTCATATGTTTAGCCTCCAGCCCCCGAATCATTTTTGTTACTTTTCTCTGCACTTGTTCCAGAGTCTCAACATCTTATTTTTGTATTGTGGTGACCAAAACTGAATGCAGTATTCCAAGTATGGCTTTGTAAAGTGATACTAGAACTTCACATGATCTGAATTCTATTCCTCTATTAATGCAGCCCAGAATTGCATTGGCCTTTTTGGCGGCGGCTGCACAGTATTGACTCATTTAAATGATTGTCCATTAGGACTCCAAGATCCGTCTTGCAATTACTGGCATTAACCTAGTCTATACATATACAATTGGTTTTTCTTACCAAAGTGTAGAACCTTACTTTTATCTACGTTGAATTTCATTTTGTTAGACAGAGAACAGCATTTAAGTCTGTCAAAATCCTGGTCTTTTTATACCTTATATTACACCAGAAAAAAATACTAAATAGGGAACAGTTTAGAAGTACAGGGCTCTGGCACACATCCGGGGGGGGGGATGACCTGCAAAAACAAAAGTTCACATCTGGAGATTGAAAAATGCAGATGAATAATGATGAATACCCTACTTTCAACAAAGGCAGAAAAGCTCATTTTAACTTCATGAAAAAAAATATATCTTTCCTTTGTGGGTTCGATTTTGTTTTAATTTATTTCATTAGTGACCATTTTAATGATTACCAAATCTTCAAATGGCTTGAACTGTGCATGATGGATTCTGGAATCCCTCTCCAAGTCTGCAAAAGTTTGATTTAGTTTGCACTGGCTTTCTTTATCACAGCACTGGTGGCGCAGAAATAAATGTGAGTGAGAGCATGTCGAGCAGCTCAGAATGAACATGGTGAATTTCTGGTGTCAACAAGAACGTGTATTCCCATTTTTCTTATTGTTTTCCTTTAGTTTATTGAGAATTTAGCAGTGTCCCCTTCCACAAACCTAGATTCAATTTATTTAATTGTATTCTGCAGATGACCAAAATCATCGTACTGGAAAATAGGAAAAAAAATGTAGATAATCAAAAGCTATAGGCATGCCTAGAGAGATATTGAAGGTACTCAAATTGATATGCAATTGAACATCCCTTTGTTTCAACTCATACCAAGCTCTTCCAGGTGACAACCCCACTTCTTTCCTGAAGGCTTTAGCCATCTGGAAGGGACATATAACTGAGACATAAGTGGTTATACTAATAGCTCCAAGAATCCTGTCCATTTCCTCTGGACTATTTTGATCAAAGAGACATTTCTTTGCTGTTGATTCTGTGGCACTGAAATTGGAAAGATATGTCCAAACATTTAAAGACATTTACCTTTCAATATTGGGTCAATTCTATAAACATTAATACTAAATCAACATTAAATTAAATAATTTATTCTAACTGTATTGTATATTAACCTACATATATTATTAATCCAATCTACCTAAAAATTGGCTGTATTTAATTCCCACTAAAAGCAACTGGCTTGAATGCCATCATGTTCAATTGCTTATCAAACAAGATGCCCACCTACATTTTTGACATGTGCATTGTCTGGATAGAGTTACAGGATTTTAAGGTAATTTGTAAAAATAAAAATCCAGTCAAATTTGTCTGGCATTCTAAATATTAATTCTGTCTGATATTTCTCCAAGTTGCAAAACATGTATCTTATAGGAATGATTCCCCACACCTGATTGTATGAGTAATACCTTGTCTGGCAATAAGACATAAACATTTTACAGAAATTTCAAATATGACAAATTTGACAGCATAAAATTCAGGCCTAGACGGAAGAAGGAATATAAGCAGATATTCTCAAAAAAGTAACTATCCTGAACCTCATTACACACCTACACACATACTGTACATATACAGATAAGATGCAAAGAAAGATATTGATCATGCAGTAGCCTACCCTATATTGCAGCAAGTAAGGTTTTTTAATCTTTAAGGACATAATTATCTACTATCTGTAATTTTTATAACAATAGCGTACTTCATGCTGCTACAATAAATAAATGAATAGATGCAATGATGGAAAAGTATCAACATGGCATTCAATTCATTAGCCAACACAGTACTAAAGTTCTAGTGAGGTTATAATGCTGAATAGTTTCTAATAGATCTGCAATGAGGTAGAAGCAAAAATTTGCTGTTTTCTATCATGCCACAGAGAAAATGCCAAGAACTGGTGTTGCCCTTAATTGCAACATAAAGGATATATTAAGGATTATGGTTGCAGCCTTAGAAAATAGTGCCAAAGAATTAGAGGGAACCAAACCAATAAGGTATCCAGGATGTTTTGGATTGATTTTATCCCAGGGATCATCTGATTGAACCACTGACAACATAATGCATCTTATTGTATCCATAGCAATGCCTACATTGGAATTAAAAGGGAAAACACTACTTTTACACTGGTAAAGCTAAGGTTGATTAAGAGTATCTTGGGTTTGGCTTGGGGATCAAATATTATTATTATTATTATTATTATTATTATTATTATTATTATTATTATTATTTATTTATTTATTTATTTATTTATTTCTATGGTAACCTCTTAAGAATACAACAGATAAAAGAGGTTGCCAGGCCATGTTTCTGCCAGTTAGATACAAGTAGGGAAATATTATAAATCAATGAGGGAAACCAAGATTAGAAACTGAACATCTCTGTGTCACACTATATTTTAATCTTATAGCACAAAAATTCAACTTAAGGTCTCTTCATAACAAGGCAGAGAACAAAACTGAAATCACTTTGGTCATACTTTTCTACTGATGCAACTGTTGTCACCTCATCAAATGTCTCATTTGACTCTAATTTATTCACTTAATAAACTCAATGATCCTTTACAAAGTGAATGTCTAACTTTAGCGTTCACAATGAAAGGCAATTTCCTCATTTGGGTGAGACTGTGGCTTCAGTATATTGTTTTGGATTAATTGCAATTGGAGGGCTCCCTCCCTCATCTTTCTCTGAAGAAAGAACAAAATACTTTCTTGTAAATTTGTCTTCTCTATCTTCAAGCTAAAACAATGAGCCAGCGTCTATATCGAGGTTTATAGCATTAATATCTCTCACTGAAACAGAGTCATTAGTCAAAATAGTCTTCCAACTATTTTGCTACTTGTTTAGCACTTAATATTGACTTTACAAAGAGCCAAGTATATAAGAAGTCCTACTGAATGAAATGTATTCTTTTTGTGAAATGAAAGAGTATGCACAAGACTATTTTATTTTATTTATTTACAGGACTTACATGACTACCTATTTCATGTAATGATTCTGGTGGCTCACAAGAATCCATAAAACACCGCTAAAAGTACCTTTCCCCCTACCAGGCACAATAACAAACTATCCCCCAGATCAATCTGCCATTCCAGCCCAACTCTTGGTGGAAGATCCAAGTCTTCACAGACCTCTGGAAGGCTAAAGGAGGGGGGAGGGAGGGGAACTTTCAGATTTTAAGTGGGAGGCTGTTCCAAATGGTTGGGTGTCTACCAAAAAGGCAACCTCTGAGATGTCATCATCAACATTTAAGAAAGGGGACCATAGAGCATATCAACCTTATCTAACCTGGTAGGATGTCAAAATGCCCCCACACAGAGGTGGTTTCAGATATAACTTGGTCTATGCCACGTAGAGCTTTATAGGTGATAACAAGCACTTGGAATTGCACAGTTTCTTCTTAGCTGCACATTTCATCAACCAATTCTAATTTAAATTCTCTTCCTTGGTAACTCAAGAGTTTGTCTTTCCCATTCCTTTAATACATTATACTTTCTATTTATCTGATCCATTATGAGCTGAACTACACAAGGCCAAGATACATCTTGAGATCTATTATAACCATTATAAACAAAAAGGAAATGGATGAGCAGTGCCCCCTAGAGTCAGATACAACTAGAAAGGGGAAACCTTTATCCCTATAGATAGATAGATAGATAGATAGATAGATAGATAGATAGATAGATAGATAGATAGATAGATAGATAGATAGATAGATAGATAGATAGATAGATAGATAGATAGATAGATAGATAGATAGGCAGGCAGGCAGGCAGGCAGGCAGGCAGGCAGGCAGGCAGGCAGGCAGGCAGGCAGGCAGGCAGGCAGGCAGGCAGGTAGATAAAAATCCGATACCACCTTTGCATACCTTCCAGAAAAACAAAATCTCAAACAAATATTCTAGCTCTTTGGGAAATTATGATTGGGTAATTGTACACTACCAGTTAATATGCAGATTTTCACTTTACATAAAGTAGCTTCTATTGAGCTACATGATCTAATCATGGCAAAGCTCAAACACAACTTTATATGCACTTAAGCTCTCAGCTTCTTATCATTTTATCAGAGATGAATGAAATGCATTATTCAGAACTTGGATATTGCCAATATTCTTATGCAGTTTCCCATGTATGGGGTCTCTTATCTTCCATTTTAAGGACTAATTAGAACAACTAAGATTCTTACCTTTGTGAAATAACCAAATGTGAACTCTCATTTTAAACCAGATAGGCTGGATCAAAGTGAACACAGACACTCCTATTTCCTTGAGACAGCAGAGTTAGGTGATTCAATACAGGGGACACAAAGTTTGGGGCAGATATGATGACATCCTTGCTTACTATGAAGGTTGAGAATATCACATTATTTATTTGTTTATTGATTTCCAGCAATTATATTCTGCCATATTATTTAAAACTCAGAGGATTCATAAATATAGTAATAAACCCTCTTATTAACTATAATAATAAGAAAAAAGTCAAGTTCAAATAAAGAGAACAACCACATTATAGGATATTAGTCTGCAAAAGCTTGTTGTACCAGATGAACCTTAGCAGCATTCCTGAAGATGAGCAACTGAGATCATCTGGATTTTAACATCGGAGCTTGTTTCAAAGTGTTGGGATGTCAACAGAAAGGTTTTGCTTTCTGGGCACCCACCTTCTTCACCTGCTGGGCTGACAGGGCTCATAATATTCAATCTTGGACAGTGTAGGCAGAATGAATAGGCCCGCCCAAATCAATCTGGAGAAAGGTTCATGATTTCATTCCTGGTACAGACTTTCCAACAGCATTATGCAAACACAAAAACAGATCATTCTTTCCATTCACACTTTACTCTTTAAAAGAGTAGCATATCTTCAAGATAAATATCAGGGTTACCTCATGAATCTTGACAGAATGCTGCAAAAGCCAGTGTGCACAAAAGTAGTTCTACTGATGTTCATGCCATCTTTGACCAGCCTTTCAGAAGATGGATACAAATATATTCTTTCCAAACAAAGGCATTAGAGGCAATTAGAGGATCTTATTACCAATGAGGTCTCTTCAGCAGCAATGGTAATAAGCTCAGCTATGCTATTTTCCCCCAGGCAAAATTAGAAATTCTGTAATATATGCTGAAACACCAAAAACTTCCCTATCCCCAACAGTGAATACATTATGTAAAGCAATGAGCCAAGTCCTGTATTGTCCTGCTTGTAAAGCTAGAAAAATTTGTCAGTAGAGAACATACATTTAGTATCTATTTTTACAATAACTTCAGTGACTCTTGTGAATTTTATGTTATTATCTTCAGCGTTCAGTGTTTCTTTTATATTTTACATAAACAAATAATCCTTATTGTCCATCCCTCTGCTTCCTCACCCTCTCATCTTATTATAAAATTCATGTCAAAGAAAATAAATGTAATAAAATATTCCTACTACAGCTAAAATTCACACATTTGGCATCCTCTCTGGTGCCTTCAAAGGGCTGTGTGCAATACAGATAATCCATTCGGATTTTTAAAAATGTAATCATTTATCAAATTTTGTTGTTTAGCACAGTATTCTGATTAAGATAAGTAGTTCCTCCCCATTGTGTTACAATTTAAAAGACAATACAAAATAGATATAAGTTGGGAGACGAAAACCAATAAACTGCAACTTTAGAGTAGAATAATATTTCCAAGGATATTCATCTGCCAGTAAAATGATGAAATGAATTCCCTTTCCTTTTCAGCCCTCACAAGTTAGAATGTATTCTTGAAGTGATTTGGGGGGAATGACATACACACTTTGTGTATCACTGAGGTAGCCTATAATCTTTGTTCAGTTTTTTTATGTATAATAGGTCATTTGTCACTAGCATTGCAATAATGGTGACCCAAGTGAGGCTGCCTCTGTCCTCTCATAATGCCTGGAGACTGTAGGCATCCAAATGCGGGACAATAGACTTCAACTGAACATGGCAAGACTGAATGATCTTGGGTGCATGGAGCTTCAGGATATGAGTTTTTGTATCCTTAGTTTTGGCTGGGATTGCACTACCCTGTTCAGACCCAGTTTTTAACATAGAGGTTTTCCTGGACTTGTGTCTTCTGCTCGAAAAACAGGTGGTGGGTGTGACTAGAAGAGTTTATGTACAGCTCTAGTTTGTACACCAGCTACATCTTTTCTTGGATTGTGACTCCCTGCACTCACTTAAGCCCTAGTCATTTCTCATCTTGACTTCTGCAATATGCTATACATGGGGCTACATTGAAATCCATTCAGAAGCTTCAGCTGGGTGCAAAGAGAACAGTCTTTGGGGCCTCAATGATGGTCCATATTACACCTCTGCTCCTTGAACTTCACTGGCAACCAGTCTACTTCTGAGAGCAGTTCAAAGTGTTGGTTATGACCTTTAAAACTCTTAATGGCATAGATCCAGGTTACCTGATAAACCATTTCATCCTGCTAGGACAAGCCCATCCTAGTCATGCTGGCAGAGAGAACCTACTTTGGATTTTATCAGTCAAAGAATTACAACTATCAGAACTCCAGAAGAATAGTCTTGTCTGCTGTAGCATGCACCCTTCTGAACATCTTGCCCTTATCACCTCGAGGCTCGACTACTGCAATGCTCTCTACATGGGGCTACCTTTGAAAAATGTTCGGAGACTTCAGGTAATGCAGAATGCAGCCGCGCGAGCAGTATTGGGCCTACCCAGAAATGCCCACATTTCAACATCACTCCGCGAGCTGCATTGGCTGCCAATTGGTCTCCGAACGCAATTCAAAGTGTTGGTTATGACCTATAAAGCCCTACATGGCATCGGACCAGGTTACGTACGGGACCGTCTGCTGCCGCATGAAACCCAGTGACAGGTTAGGGCCCACAGGGTCGGCCTTCTCCAGGTCCCGTCAGCCAGACAGTGTCGCCTGGCGGGGCCTAGGGGAAGAGCCTTCTCTGTTGCGGCCCCAGCCCTCTGGAATCAACTCCCCCCAGAGGTCCATATTGCCCCCACCCTCTCCGCCTTTTGCAAATTGTTAAAGACACATCTTTGCCGACAGGCCTGGGGCAGTTAACATCTTGCCCCAGCCAGTGTATGTTTGTTGTAAGTTTGTTTTCGGATGATTGGTTTTTAATCTAGGGGTTTTATAAATGTATTTAATGTCAGATTTCTATATGTTATTATCTATGTTGTAAGCCGCCCTGAGTTTTTGGAATAGGGCGGCATAGAAATCAAATTAAATAATAATAATAAATAATAAATAATCTTAAGATCTGCACCCACCCTTCTGTCCTTCTAAAAAAAGCCTGCCAGTTGGCCTGGAGACCAAATGGTGGAGTTCCCCACTGGACATGGCTGCTGGATCGATGGCAGACTGGACCTCCCCATCCCCCACCCCTGCTGTTTATTCTTTACCTGATCATGTTTTCGGTTATCACATTGATGTATTCTGATGGTGCCTTTTTCATTGTTTATTTTATTGTTCTATTATTTTACTTCTGTTTATATTCTTCTCAGTTCTTCCTTTTTATTGTTGTAAGCTATGTAGAGTAGCCCCATAGTGAGATAGGTGGCAAATAAATTTAACAAATAATAAAAAATTAATGTCTTTGAAATCTGTGCAAATATATGATAGAAAGTCCTCTTTATGAGCAGATGGTATTTCTTACATATCCCTGATACTTCTGAGGCCATGTATTCACTTGTGGCTAGAATCAATATGGCTCTGTTACATCTTCTGTATGCTGTGTCTCCATGACGTTGCCTTACTCTCACCACAGCCCACATCTGAATGAGCTTCAGTAATTCTTAGTTCTATTTTAAAACAGGGTTTCCCCCTTAAGCATGCAGTGAGCTCTGGCTCTTTTAGGTATATAAAATGTAGTATGTTCTGATCATCATCATGCTGGTGTCTACTATGGATGGGATCAGCATGGTGTCAATAGGTTGTTTCAAGTAATTAACCACACCATTCATCCATTCCCTGAAAGACCTTTGCAGTTCTATCCAGTGCTGCAATGTGTGTTAAATCCAATTCAAAATAAGAGGAGTTATGAGCTCACTGGAATTGGAAAGGTGTCAGATCGGTGCAGGATGAAACCCAGATCTCTGTGCCACTTCTTTGTGCAGCTACTCATATAGACAGTTAGCTTATAAATTATATCCAGTCAAGAATTAGTCTAACCATCTATCAAAACTCATCCTCCTGCACATTCTCCTCCTCCTCTCCATTTCAGGGGAGAAAAGCAAAGCTGCAGGAATCCACCAATCCTCTTCCTCAAGATGCCCTGCAAACTAAATTAAGACTCACAACCATGTGGCAAGCCACACTAGAGGCACCTTATTTAGTGGATTCTTCTATTGCCTGCACAATCTGAGATCAAGGACAACCTGGCTCTGTGTCCATGATGATGTATGAATTAATTAAGTCCTGGATAATTTCTGCTTCAGACGAAATTCTTAAAAGATAGTTTGTCCTTTGGTGGCTTGATATTATCTACCCCAGTCATTCTTGGAGAAGATTTAGCTACTCCATCCATACACTGGCATGGTTGGTTAGATTCTTCCATTTCCACCCCCCCCCACACACACACACACCTTCAAAAAAGCAATTGCAGCAATGAAGAATGAGAGCAGGGATAGGTGTAGGCAGGCTCTGTGCCATTGGTGAGTTGAAGAAAGCATGATAACACAAAGCTGCTGCTGAGAATTCAGAGAGCAAGATGGGCAGCTGTGAAAAAGATGAAAATTCTCTCAAGATTCCCCTCACTCCTTTTTTTCCTGGCACTGCCATGAAAATAGGAAAGTAGAAAGTCCCACTGTGTGATAAATTCCAATTGGTAATTTGTGGATCAAAACCCCGAATAAATTCTTTAAAAAAATTTCTCAATGCTGGCTGGGGAATTCTGGGAGTTGAAGTCCACATATCTTAAAGTTTCCAAGTTTAAGTTGCCTCTGATCGAGAGAGAAAAAATCTGTCATCTGGAAATACAATACATCTATTTAAGAAGTCCCTTGATGACGATTGAGTGTACACATAAACACCAACATATTAAGTATTACTTGAATATTAATAAATGGGAAATGGTATGTGGGGGGAGTGGAATGTAGAATATGGAATGTCTTTCTGAACTTCTTTCAAGGTTCTTTCTACATGGCTTGAACGTTAGTTGTTGTCTGTGCATTGCCGGTCCAACATACTCTGGAAAAGGCTGATTTAGATTAACTTTTCTGGCAGATATGAAGTTTGGGATACACTTGCTAATGTTACCATTCTGCAGTACATAAAAAAGAAAAGAAAAACTAAATTATCAGCAACATACTTCCTCTTCTTTTTACTTTCCCACACAGAAGTTACAGAAGATATTCTCTGTCTATTCACTAGTAAATAAAATCCAACACTTTTGTTGCTGTAAAAAGGAATAAAGAGAGGGGATCAGCAGGATTTGTCTTACCACAGCAAGTTAAATCATGGAAGAATAATTGTTTCCAGCTCTGGAAACTATACATTATCCAAAAATCAGATAAGCGTGGCATTTCCTTTCTCACTAGATACTTTCCTACATATTCTTTATTTGGGTTGGCTTTATGTGCTATTTATAGGTCTAACATTTTTTTAACATATTCAACTTATCGTCACTAAGTAAGAGAAAGGGGTGAAATTTAGAATTTATTAAAAAAAACTTATTCATTTTTTTCAAGGCAGAGATAAAATTAATGCTGCTCTCTGTTGGTTTAGAGATAACATTCTATGAACTTTACTCTCTTACAAATAAACTTTTATTTATTGGAAACTGGAATCCACTGTTGAAATTTTTGCAGTGGCATGTAAATGAGGATTTCATGACCACTAGAAATCAGAAATTAGTCTGATTAATAAGTTCCCAATTCTTGCATCTGAGTCAGTTGGTGTAGTAGCAGTGCTTTTTTGTTTTTTTTTTTAAAAGGTGCCAGAACTCACACACGTCATACAACCCGCCTTGCCTACTTACCTACAAGGTTCCATCCCAAAAAGGTGCCGGATGGACAAAAAAAAGCCCTATGTAATAGTGTAGTGTAGTAGTTAAGGCATCAAGCTTGAAACCAGGAGCCCATGAGTTCTAGTCCCATTTTGAGCACAAAGCCAGTTAGGTGACCATGGGTCAGTTACTTTCTCTCAGCCCTAAGAAGAAGGCAATGGCAAACCACTTCTAAAAAACCTTTCCAAGAAAACTGTGGGAACTTGTTTAGGTAATTGGACATGACTGAATGGGAAAAAAGGAAAAGCGCTTGCATACCTAATCTTAGAGAGCCTACAAAATCAAAAGCTTCCAGGATTAATCTTCCATAACAAAGAAGTATTTATAATCTCCACTTTTGCCAGTTCATCATCCATCTGTAGATGAATCAAAATAAAATCATTTGAGACAGTTTTATAATGAAAAGTTTCAACATTGCTTACTCATATACTGTAAATTAAAGTTCTCCAAATCAACACCACTTATTCCAGACAGAGAGACTGAGGAGCATAATCTATCCCATTTAAAAAAAATCTTGGCCAAAGAGATTAGGGTAATGGGTCGACCTGCCCGATCTTCCCACCTCAAAGACAGGGTTGTATCTGCTGTTGAAACTGGCAAAGGCCACTTCCATAGACATTGTTTCCATTTCCCAATCCTTCTAAAGTGGATTAAATTCCTATAGCAATTCTAAAACAGTACTTCACCTTGGTCTTTATAAATGATTTTTTTTATGATAGGTCCTAAGGGACTTTTCATTCAAATGGTGATCTTGTCAAGTAGGAGCACTTGAAATATTTGAAATTATTGTCCCTAATATCAATTAAGGATATATACCAAGTTTATCTTGAAAACAAAGTTGTGGTATTAAAAACATGATCTGTTAGTAGAGGTAATACTTTTAGATCGCCTGGCCTCAATAAACCAAACCCTTAACCAAGCTTCCACTATTTTGGTGGAAGTGAAGAGGAAGAGGGTGGCCCTTTTTTTTAACTGACTGTAAATAGTTGGTGGTGTTCACTGTATCAATCAGTTATGGATTCTGCATTCTTGCCAATTATACCCAACAAATGCACACCCAATTTATCTCTCTAGTTTGCAGTTCAAGTAACACCTTCTTCAATTACCTGTTATACTGTTCCAGACAGAACAGACTGCTTCCCAGTTCAATCTAGTACAGATAAATAACTCAATGGAAATGATTATAAAACAGATAAATGTTTATTCAGAGGAATACTTGCTTTTGCGTTGTTGCTTCTGTATATTACATCTCTCAGTTCATTTCCATAAGTAAATTGATAATGGATTTTCCCCTCTTATTCTACATCTTAAGACAAGCTTTTAAAAAGTTAAATAAGATTACAACCCACCCTCTTCTCACTCAGTCTTATAGGAAGACTGTCAGGATTTCAATTTGCTTTATATCTGACCAGAATTAATATTAATCTTCTTCATATTATGATCGTAGTTTCCTTTGCATGGAAGATATGATTGTAGACTTGCCATGAATCTTTAAGATGGGCTATAATACAGGGAAATGATGAAGTTCTAGATGAACTCTGATCCATCACTGAAACTTCACTGACTATACAAATATGTCAACATTTATTTTCATGGCGAAATCAATTAATAGCCCAGAAATAACAGACAAATCCAGTTTGCTAATACCTAGGTGTAATGCTTGAGAGAAATATAGGCTTTAAAGCATTAAAGAAAGGTAAAAGTTAAGGCCATTCAGAATCTAGAGTTAATAGTGTTATCTAAAGCAGTTCCCACAACAGAGAAACCTACATCCTGTCAAATAAGATGGCATGAGCAGAGACAAGCAATCCTGAAAATACCTTGGTTCTGTGCCATACAGAGTTTTATAGAAAATAACCAACACCTTGATTTACATACAGAAGCCTACTAGAACCCAATGTTGCTTGCATAGCAGAGGTGTTACACAAACATATTACAAATGTGAAATTATCTACACTGTCATATTCTGGACCAGTTGCATATTCCATATGATCTTCAATGGCAGCCCCATGTAGCGTGCATTGCAGTAATCAAAACTAGACATAACTAAGGTATAACTGTTTGTGAGCTTCTTGATCAGAAATAGGCACAACTGGTGCACAAGATGGATATTATTATTATTATTATTATTATTATTATTATTATTATTATTATTATTATTATTATTATTATTATTATTATTATTTATTTAATTTCTATGCTGCCCTATTCCGGAGAACTCAGGGCGGCTTACAACATGATAGAAATTACAATAAAATACATAAATATAAAAACCCTTAAGTTAAAAAAGAAACCAATCATTCCACAAACATACATACACACAAACACACAAACATTTATGCAAAGGCTCTCCTTTTTAGGGAAAGCAGCAACCATTCTCTAAATTGGTTCACCAAATAACAGGCAAATCTATCTAATGAAAAAAATGTATCCAAAATATGCTAAGCCAATTTCTGTTAAACTATTGATTGTTTCTGACATAATTATAGGGCAAGTATAGTGAAAGAGAATATTACACTCATTATACACAATGAGTATAATATTAATATCTATGTTAAGTTTTGGGTTCTACATATTGATCATTTTCTCAGTCTTTCAGGCCTACATGCTTTTAGAATAGACTATTTTTTTAGAGACTGAGAAAATTATTAGAGCTCTATAGACATCTCAGTTCAAAAGATAAAAAGGTGATTTGGCATTGCAGATGCATATACATATTACTTGCAAGGAACATCATAAAGCAACTACAAATTTTCTTGAATTTGCAGTTGCTCTCCAAAGTTGACACCTGACCTTAGGAAAGAACCCTTTTTTGATTCCTTACAAGGGCTACGTTCATGTTCACAGGTATTTACAATTACATTGTCGTCTTTGAGCCCAATCAATGTCCAGCTCTAAAAAAGAAATGCTTCATAAATATGGCAACCTCCATGTTCCTCACTCACAAAAATATATATTACTGAACCAGAAGCAACCATTTGCAGTTTTTCCTAGGATATCTTGCAAAATCACCTAGCTTGCCTGTATTAATGGATTTGGGGATGTATGAACACTTAATTACTTAAAACAAGATTCATGGTCTTTTTTATATCAAATGTTCATCTGAGCTATTTAAATACCGTACCCATTATGCTATGGGGGATATAAATTGCTTGTCTCAGCCTACAAATATCTTGCTGCCATCTGTCTCTAAAATTTAGAGAGTATCAAGGGTATCACTCTGTTTCAAAAAATAGGGCACATCCCTGCACAAAAAGAAGTATGGGAACAAAGCTATTCCAGGGCCTTCCAATTTCTAGCCCTTTGTATCTGAAATAATGCAGGTGTTTCAATAATAGTCTCTCCTGATAAAATATTGGAGCAAAAGAAATCCCAAAACTGTCACATAGTTAATTTAATTTTATAATCTCCATTTGGAACAGTCTAACAAACTCACTTAATAATGTTCATTTTTCACATGCTGGCATAGCCTCACTTTCAGAAAAAACTAATGGACAATGGAAGCAGTCATGCCCAAATCAAATTTTAAAAGAGAAAGAACATTAGGAACACAATGAAGAAATGCAAACTTCATAAATACGGCTTGCAGAATTAATGGTGAATGCCACATTTACTTCATTAGAATAATCAATTCAACCTCCTGAAGATATTATTTCTGGTTTATGTTATCCATTCAACTTCATTTACATTTCATTGTAATACTGAGTATGTATCCAATGTAACCCGAGATAAATACAAAGGACCTCATTGGACAACTTCAACAGAGATGATCCATCATTTTGGCTAATAATAGTTACTCTTAATTTACTTAAACAAACACTTTTCATTTTGTATTACACCGGGTATATGTGAAACAATTTGCAGGCCTGATGCCTAATGACAATATTAAACAGACCCAGATATTAACTCAGCCAAAAATTTCAAGGACTGCAGAAAAAAATAGGTCAGAATGTAATAGTGACATTGAACTTTTCAACTGGGAATAATTAGGTTTTATATCAAGTGTGCAGTGACCTAGTCTAGTCTGAAATGAAGTAGAATAAAAAGAGTTTGGCTTTATTTGTCACTATTTTCCATCCTTTTGTTTAATTGCCTACAATTTAAAAATTAATAATTATTCACCTATACAGTAGGGAAAACTCTGAAGTTATGTGGAACTGTTTAGCATGACATAAAAATCAATGAGAGGATAGAATGAACAATGGCCACTTTCCTCTCCCCACAAACTGTATACATTTCATATTCAGTGGCTGCTATTTTCCCATTCTTACTATTCTATGGAATGTGGAATTTTATCCACACACATGAATTTATTGAAGCATCATATTCAACCAATATTAACAAACATGTTGATTTGGAGCCAGCCTATGAACCCATAAGGAGCTGTATCTATCAAGTGACCAACCAAATGACTACCTCTTCACTTGGTGACCTTCACTTACAATGACCAGCTGGTCACATGACAGGTCACATGGCATGACCAGCCAATCATATGACCCACCAACCACATGAGCACACAGCGGTGAAAAACTGAAACAAGATACTTCAACCGAAGTCCTGCTGAAGATATCACCTGTTATGTCTGGCCTCTCATAACTCATTAATATCCACGTAAATATGTCTTTAAGAGGTTTATTTAATACATTTCAAAAGAATTCGTTTCAAAGCAAGCTGCTGGCATTATGTTGGCCTGAACGGCCAAATCAAATCTATTTACATTTAGATAAACATGCTCTTCTCCTCCTACATCCCAATTAACTTACTTTTCTTCTTTATCACATTGTCCAAGAGCTCATTATCCTTCGGTAGGTTTTCAAAACACCAGAATACTGAGTTCCAAAGCACTGCCAAAGTTTTCAGCCCACTCTTTGATCAACGTTGCTCGTGACAAGGGCGTAGTCTACTTCCCCCCTCTAATATAGTGTCCGATACGTCACTTCCCCAATTACTTCCTTTTTCCAGTTAACTGACACCTTCGCTTATCAAACCTTCGGAACCTTGGATTAATCCATTTATCTTCTTGTTCTAAATCTGACTCATCATTTTGAGAATCTGATTCAGAATGCATACAAAGCTCTTCATTATCTCTCTCAGCTGCCGGGAGGGGAAACCACCCAGAGGGGCCTGGCTGCTGATCCTCGGCTGCCGGGAGGGGAAACCACCCAGAGGGGCCTGGCTGCTGATCCTCGGCTGCCGGGAGGGAAACACATTCAGAGGAACCTGGCTGCTGATCCTCATCCTCTGATACTTCCCAAGCTGGTCCAGGGACACTCACAACATCACCTAGCCTGGCAATGAAGCATTTAGAAGCTAAACAGTAAGCTTGGAGAATATAAACCACCATCATCTATCAACTGGACTACAAATATTTTCTGTCATTTCTAATGTGGAAATATATATAGAATTTCTCCCAAAATGTAATTATTTCCTATTTCTTGTACAAAATGGACCAAACGTACATCTCTGAAATAATGTATATTATACACTACGTTTTACATTTTACAATACAGGTCTCAGAAATTTAAATTAATCACAACATGGACAGTTCTCTGCTGAGTGAGTAAATAGGGAGAACTGACATGAGTTTGTTAGAGCAAGTAAACAGGAAAAAAGAGAGGAGAGTTAAGAAGGAAACTTGATTCTGAGGGATTGTGTGCTGTGATGAGAAAGCCATCTTCTGAATAGCTACTGACTGCATGGACTGTGTTCTAAGAGTTGCCAATTACTAGTGTTGGTAACGAGTGATATCTTCCTGCGGAGTAAGTAGCGATTGTCAAAAGAATAAAGGGCAGTTGGAGTTCAGGACGAAACTTCCTTGAGAGAGCAAGCAGAGAGAGTTAATAAAGGACTTTAGCAAAGGAATTTAAGGGAGAGTTCCTGAAAAATACTCAACAGCGAATTGTTGGTTAATGAATTTCTTTAAGGAGAACAAGAGGAAATAAAAGTATTTTAACTGTTATATATAAGAAATTAAAATGAAGATTAACAGACAGGATTCTGCAATAGTGAGCCATTTAAAACAACTATACTATATAGGCAACAAATATAAGCTCATAGCAGTCCTTGCTGAAAAAAAAATCAAAAGATTGGAGTAACAAATCAGTTAATGAGTAAGAATAAAGATGTATTAATCCTTATTCAGAAGACACTACTTCAGAAGCTGAAATCAGAAGCAACTCAAAAACACATTCAAATGTATTAGAAAGCCCACTGGGTGAAAATGACAATCAGAATCAAGTGACACAGAGGAAATCTTGCATCATGCTGATAAAAAAAAAGATTCTGAGAATTCAGGGAAAGAAGAAGAAAGATTGAATAATGGGAGATAGAACAGTTTATCTCTATAGCCATTGATACAATCAGTCTACAACAGGGGTATCAAACTGCCAGCCCGCAGGCTGGATGCATCATAGCAAAACTGCACCCACCCCATTGCTGGCAATGGCAAAAAAGTCACGATACGTCGCAACATGTAATGTGACGTTGCAAGTTTGACACTCCTGGTCTACAATAATACGGTCTAAACTTTTGCTGATCTCAGATGTGTAACTGTACCATATACAAGTCAATGAAAAGAGTCATGACAATTTATCATAATTAATGATAAAAAGAGTTGTAAAAAATGTTTGGCAATCAAAGTCATTGGCTCATAAAGTTAGAGTCTGATTGAATGGGTTTTTTTTTAAGTTCTAACAGTAACAAGAGTTTTACAGGTGGTGAATATGTTCCACTGGGACATAGATTTCTATCTGCCTGGAATGCTTACCATTTGTATAGGTAGTCCTCGAATTACAACAGTACATTTAGTGATCGTGCAAAGTTACAACGGAACTGAAAAAAAGTGACTTATGACTGTTTTTCACATGATGATTGCAGCATCCCAAAGGTCACATGATCAAAATTTGGATGCTGAGCAACTGGTTCGTATTTATGACAATCACAGTGTCTTTTGTGATCTTTTGACAAGCAAAGTCAATGGAGAAGTCAGATTCACTTAACAACTCTGTTACTAACTTGATTACAGTGATTCACATAACTGTGGGAAGATCATAAAATGGGGCAAAATTCACTTAACAACTATCTCACTTGACAACAAAAATTTTGGGCTCAGTTGTGGTGATAAATCAAAGACTGCCTATATTTCTGCCCCAAGCAGGTAGCTTTATTCAGTGAGTTACTGGCCCTTTCCAAATTCTATGGTTTTATGAGAGGATATACAAAACTTGGTAATTTGGAAACAGATTTTTTCAGAGAATTTAGAACTGCTCTGTGCCAAACCTCTCTGGAACATGTCATTCCAGACAAGTTTCAGTGGTTTCCACAATGAAATCTAAATTAGAAGTGTTTTGAAATATCCTGGCTTCAAAACAAGGCCCGTTTTGTCCAAAATGGCCTGTCTGGGATACATCAAACTACTTCTAGTTCTGAAGATTTCCTTCCAAACCATGTTTGGAAGAGCATGAGCTGGAAAACGGTTGACATAAAAATTCTGTTCCTAGATTGTCACTCTTCCTTAAGGTTCAGATTCTTGTGTAAAGTTAAAAGTGTGAAATGCACACTTGCATTAAATTGTAATTAAGTTCTCCCATATCTCCAGATTGG
The DNA here is from genome assembly GCA_034064705.1 of Bothrops alternatus. Taxonomy (NCBI): domain Eukaryota; kingdom Metazoa; phylum Chordata; class Lepidosauria; order Squamata; family Viperidae; genus Bothrops; species Bothrops alternatus. The sequence continues at coordinate 12,491,130 of JARGCV010000112.1, read as the reverse complement.
AATTAGGAATATGAAGATGATTTAAATCAGTCAAAAATATGTGTCTGTCAATAACTGTAGTCTCCACTTCACTCCTACACAATATATTAAGAGAAAGGTTAGATTAGCAATATTAGCAATAGTCCATAGGAATTAGAAAAAAATCCCATGGGCACAGATGCAATTTTAGGGCACCAGATTAAGAAAATATTGCTGTACATATAGCCTTAGAATAAATCTATGTCATTTCCAAATGTGTGAAAAACATCCATTTTTAGCATTCTTTGGGTATTTATTTCTTTATTTAAAAGCTGACAGCCAATTCAAAGGTCACAATAAGTTATACTTCTGTCCTTTACATTGTTCTCTCCCAACTGCTCTGAATATCATCCTGTGTCCCATTAGACATAATCAAAATATCCTAGGTCTTTTCCTGAAATTATTCATTTCCCCAAGGTGACTCTTAAATCTTTTTATTTGTGAGTGCTGCCAGTTCAATAACAAGCATGCCATCTGCTCCACTCATGGGCTCACTGAAGGGGATTTGCAATGCTGAGGTCTCCTGAGAACTAGGAGTTTACTCTTCATCTTAGAATATGGCCTGTGCAGAAGCATGAAGCAACAGAGGCCTGAAGCCTTCCATTTTTAAATAGAGCCCCATTCCCAGGTTGTGAATGACATCCTCTCCAGGTTTGTAACCAGGCACATCACTCAGTTCATATGCTAATTCATAAGAACTGAACCTGGAAAGGCTTCCAGACATGTTAGAGTCACATCTTGACCATAATCAAAATGCAGGCAGAGAGCTAAGAGAACTAAGTCTTTAAGCAGATCCATAGGATGGAGAGATTACTCATTCACTTCTGATGGAAATAGCTCCATTTGTTAGTAGCACCCTAACCCTAACTTGGCTGTGTACCATCTTGGTGGATAAATTTATTTATGTATTTATTTGTTTGTTTATAAAATTTATTGGCTGCCCATTTTACCATAGGGTAACTCGGGGTGGCTTATAATTACATATAAGCTAAAACGTGTGTGTGTGTGTGTGTGTGTATCCTTAATAGTATTAAAACGGACTCCCGGACCCAGCATTTTATACCCTGACGATGTTGGTAGTGTGGACGACGAAAGCTTGGTTTTCTAGATTAAATATTTGTGTTTATGATTTTATCCTGGTAATCACCTTATTTTATTTCACATGGGGGAGAGGTGGGATCTGTTATTACTCAATCAACCACCTCCATTGCAATGTTCCCCCACTGGGGCCCCAAGCCAACTGGCAAAGCTACATCTTTAGGCCCATATGAAAAAATAGGAGGGTTGGGCCAACCTTACATCAGGAGGCAGGATGTTCCAGAGGGCAGGAGCAACAGCAGAGAAGGCCCTCCTCCTGGACCCTGCCAGAAGAAATAATTGGGCTGACAGGACCCACAGCATGCCTCCTCTGCTGGCACGAGTGGTACAGGCCATCCCAGTGGGCTGAGACAGTCCCTCAAATAACCCATGAAGGGGTTTAAAGGTGATCACTACTCCCTGAATTGTACCTAGAAGCAGATTGGTAACCAGTGCAGCTTGCAGAACAGTGGTCTTATAGGGACCATTCTTGGTGTCCCTAAAACTAACCACACTGCTGCACTCTGCACCAACTGTAGCTTTCAAATGCTCTTCAAGGGTAATTTCATGTAGAGCACATTACAGCAGTCCAGTTGTGAGATGACTAGGGGTTGAATGACTGAGTGCAGGAAATCCTGGTCCAAGAAAGGCCGCAACTGGTACAAAACACAAAGTTGTGCAAAGGCTCTCCTAGCTGCAACTGCCACCCATTCTTCAAACAGGAGTCATGAGTCCAGAAGAACCCCCAAGTTGTGGACCTGGTCTTTCTGGGACAGTGCTACCCCATCCAGAGTCAAAGATGACAAAGTCCCAGATCCCGGAACCCCACATACCCAAAGCTTACCAGGGTTCAGTCAAAGCCTGTTGTCCCCCATCCAAGCCCCCACATCATCCAGAAACACAAAAGGATGGCTACAGCATCACTTGAGTCATCAAGAGTGGAAATATAGAGTTGGTAGCTCTCTCCTTGTCCCAGTATCAAGGGTAGGAGAAAAATAAAGAATGGATAGCTTAAAAGTATTTTCATAGTCCCCTCCTCATATTCCACAAAAGGTTATTGAGGCCCTGTTGGACCAACATATAAAACTGACAGACTGCATCCAACTCAGTGGGTCATACAAATAAGTTTGCTCTAATTAGAATCTCCTCCCTGAAATTAAAGCTCCCTTAGGAAATCTGACTGCCCCTCAATTCATCTTAATCTCCCTTTTCCTAATTATTTTGAGATTTTATAACTGAAATGAAATAAATTCTTAATGTACCATATTTAGTCTTTCATGAAATACTGCCACACAATATTTAAATACACACATATTAGACACACACGTGTCTAGTATTGATAACTAAGCAGTGGCGGGATTCAAATATATGAACAACCAGTCCTCTGTGTGGATGCCACTTCCAGAAGTCCATTCTGGGCCTGGGCAACAAAAAATTAGCTACCGGTTCTGCCGAACTGGTGTGAACTGGCAGAATCTCACCACTGCAACTAAGGCAAAAAAGAAAGGCCTGTCATTTAACAACACTAAAATGAAATAAAGCAGACAATAATCAAACCTAAAGTAGAAAAATAACCCTATCATCGGATAAGATAAATTGTCCTACTATATTTGGAGACTGAGTGGATTACATATACTCAGGCAAAATAAACCTTCTCCTCAACAACCTTTGCCCTACCCTCACATATGGCTTGCTATTGCAAGTATCAGCTTCCGATTAATTAATATTTCATTGTCATTCTGGAACCATTCCAAGTTTGTGACATTTTTGAAGGGCTGGTTTTATCAACACCGTATTGAAGTTTGATTGGTGAGGCTAACCATTTAAAGCAGTATCAGGAAAGAAGGAGCATCAACAAAATAAATATTATTTGTATTATTGGTCATTATTTATAGGAAAGGGGAGGAGGAAGAGGAATACACAACAAACTACACTCCCTTAATTATATTCATCACAAAAACAAACCCATATACTACATTAAGCATTTTGAAGTCATTGCTCATAGAAGTTGTAGAGCAGTGTTTCTCAACTATGGGGAATGTAAGATGTGTGGACTTCAATTCCCAGAATTCCCAGTCAGCATCTTAAAATTTCCAAAGTTGAGAAATGGTGCTGTTTTTTATTTGTAGTAGATCAAATGTTGTTTTTAGATAGCTGTTCAGTGATACTGTGTTTCAAGAAGGGACTTTAAAAAAAAAGGTGTTGTTGGCATGTCAACAGAAATTTCTGCCAACAGCAGAAGCATTTCTTGAAAGGCCAGAACTGACGCAGCACAGAAGCCAACACTGACTTCACTTTCCACTCAGTCGCCTTTCATTCCGGATTTGTGAAACAATAAAAAATGTGCATTTAAATTGCCTTCACATATTCTATTTACCTTGACTTCCTGGGAATTTGCAGATTGCTCATATACACCAAGCAGAGATTGCTGAATACACTGCAAGAGAAGAAGATACTGTAGAAACTAATTTGATAGTCATCTTTTCCAATGCCCATATACTGTTTATGCATGCCCAATTATTCATCTTTAGATTAAAGCTGTTTGATATACTGTATCTCTATCTTGCCTGTCTTTGTATTCTCACTAATTTGTGAGTGCCTGATGCTCTCAGAACTTGCTTGTTTTCTTGCAGATGTTTCATTACCAAATTAGGTAACATTATCACTGTACTGATTATGTGTACTGATGATGTTACATGGTTTGATAATGAAACATCTGCAAGAAAACAACCAAGCTCATTTTCATACCACATTTTATCAGTTCACACTAGAATGATCCCTTGTTTCTGGGGCTGTCACCAGGCTGTCTATTGTGCCTTCCATAAAATAGCTTACTCTAAAACAGTGGTTCTCAACCTTTTTCAGGCCGCAACCTGTCAAGCGCCGCACATGCGTGGTGCTACCCCCTGCACCGCACATGTGTGGTGCTACCCCCTGCGCCGTGCATGCGTGGTGCTGTCCCCTGCACCAGCCGAGGCGTAGGACGCCGCCTGTTTGGGGTGGCAGCAGGCAGGCCCAGGCGATCCTGGGTGGCCGCGGCGGAGACGGCACAAGGCGACCACGGGCTGGGCGACCAGCTGGCCCAGCCCAAGGGAGGTAAGACACCCGTCGGGCCCCACACGCGCCAAAAACCCTCCCTGCGCCTGCCGCTGCCCCACTAGCCTTACCTTCACCGCCGCCAGTTCGGGGCGGCGGCAGGCAGGCCCAGGCACTCCTGGGCAGCCACGGCAGCGACGGCGCAGGGCAACCACGAGCTGGGCCACCAGCTGGCCCAGCCCAAGGGAGGTAAAAAACCCGCCGGGCCCCACACCGGCCAAAAACCTTCCCTGCGCCTGCCTCTGCCCCGCTAGCCTTACCTTCGCTGCCGCCCATTTGGGGTGGCAGCAGGCAGGCCCAGGTGCTCCTGGGCAGCCGCGGCAGCGACGGCGCAGGGCGACCATTGGCTGGGCCACCAGCTGTCCCAGCTTAAGGGAGGTAAAAAACCCACCAGGCCCCACGCATGCCAAAAACCTTCCTTGCACCTGCCACTGCCCCGCTAGCCTTACCTTCGCCACCGCCCGTTTGGGGCGGTGGCAGGCAGGCCCAGGCGCTCCTGGGCGGCCGCGGCAGCAACAGCGCAGGGTGACCATTGGCTGGGCCACCAGCTGTCCCAGCTTAAGGGAGGTAAAAAACCCACCAGGCCCCACGCATGCCAAAAACCTTCCCTGCACCTGCCACTGCCCCGCTAGCCTTACCTTCGCCGCCGCCCGTTCGGGGCGGTGGCAGGCAGGCCCAGGCGCTCCTGGGCGGCCGCGGCAGCAACGGCGCAGGGCGACCACGGGCTGGGCCACCAGCTGTTCCAGCTCAAGGGAGGTAAAAAACCCATCAGGCCTCACGCGCGCCAAAAACCTTCCCTGCACCCGCCGCTGCCCCGCTAGCCTTACCTTCGCTGCCACCCGTTCAGGGCGGTGGCAGGCAGGCACAGGCGCTCCTGGGTGGCTGCAGCAGCAACGCCGCAGGGCGACCATGGGCTGGGCCACCAGCTGGCCCAGCCCAAGGGAGGTAAAAAACCCGCCGGGCCCCACGCGTGCCAAAAACCCTCCCTGCACCCGCCGGCCTCCCACTTCCCACTTCTGGCCCTCTTTTACTTACAGTTTTAGTAGTTGCTCAGCAGGGAGGGGTGGAAACCTCCAGAGAGCTCGCCTTTGCTGCAGACAACTTGCAGCACCGTTTGCAGACTGGGACTTTTGGCGGGCTCAGCAGGGCGGAGACAGCCTGGACAATTCCTATTGGCTTTTGAAAGCCAATAGAATTAGATTCTATTCAAGAGAGTCTATTCTATTGGCTTTCAAAAGCCAATAGAATAAGAGGGAGTAGCACAGCTAAGGAAAAGGGGGAAAAATGGCGGGCTGCGTTGTTTGGCGGCCCCCGTGAAATGGTCGTTCGACCCCAAATGGGGTCGCGACCCACAGGTTGAGAACCGCTGCTCTAAAATGATCCAGGGGAAAAAAGGAAGCAATAGCAGTTTGAAATGTCATAAAAACAAGTTTATCCTGCCTGCAGAAATAATGAAAGGAGCTGAGTGAACATTCCAGTCTAAACTGCACCTAACAACCGTTGCTAGGTTTGTGAAATCATCACATCATTAAATTAGCAGTTGTGTGTTTAATGTGGTTCATAAAAACATTCTTACTAGTTGTTCCTCTAATCCTTCTTTATCTTTCTACACCCAAAATCTTTTCCAAATAGGCAACTGTTTTCCAACATGGTTGAGTCATATACCATGCTAGATATACCACTTTAGATATGATACCCAAAATACATGACTCAAATAGGTAACTTATGTATAGAACAAGGAAAAAAACCAATAATATTTCTTGAGAAAAACTCTGTTAAAAAAGGAATTCTCATTGGGCTTTATCAGAACTAGTTCTCATGATGAATTTTGCTATGGATTTCTCCTAATGCATGCTTTTCATTAGACATACACTTATAAGTTTATCAAGTAATTCGTAGGTAGAAAAAAATAATGTACAGACATGCAGCTTTTCTCTAATAGAGGTGGTCCTCATTATTTGAAAAGGTTCTGCACCAGCCTACAACAAAGGTTGGGAGGCATTAAGTCTATGACAATTGGAGAATTAGGATCTGCAGTCTTAGAAATTACTAAAAACGTGCTCCAAAGGTTGGAGGGGTGTAACAGGAAGACTGACAGGCTGAGCAAGCTGGTGAGAAGGGGGAAGGAAAGCAGGTGGTGCATCAGAAACATCAGGGCTGAAATCACTGATAGGTTGCTGGGAAGATGGGGGAATGAATATCCAAAGGATATGTTCTGCATGTGTAAAATGGTGGGTCAGAATCCAGTTCCAAAAATCTTTGAAGTATAGTTTGCATTTATCAACCATGGCTACATAAGGTAAAGGATACCATGCATAATGTGAACATGAAACATGATTGCTAATGCTCTCTTTCCAAGGAATGACTGCAACTGTTACAACAGGTATCAATGGACAAGGGCACTCCTGGCCATATTTCTATTTGCCATTCCCACTGAGAGGTGAGGATCCTGGAGTACTCCTAAGCTGCACATCAATTTGTTATATGATCAGTGGTATAAAAGGCTGTCCAGAGGTCTAGCCGGAATAAGAAGTTCATTCTCCACCTAACTGGGTTCTAACTAGATCAGTGATTGGACCTGTAATTTCCTCCCATTGCCAAGGCTAAAACTTGACTGAAAATTCTTCCCATTGCCAAGACTAAAACTTGACTGATAATCTATTTTTTCCAAGGTCCTTTGCAACTACTGCCCAACCTTTCAATGACTTTCCCTAACAAGATAGCTGTCTAATATCATTGGGTCCAAGATTTAAAGATGTACCAATGTGCTCTTTAAGCAGAACCTAAACCACAATTCTTCTCCTGCAGTGAGTCATTTTCAAAATGATTGAATTTTCAATTTCTGCCTTGGGCAAGAGGTTGGACTAGATAGAAGATCTATAAGGTCCCTTCCAGATCTATGAGTCTGTGAAAAATCTGAATTCAGCCTCCTGTCTACTCCCTGGACTTATATACAAGCCAGGTGGAGCAGAGGTCAAGTCTACAGGTGGCAGAACTCTTCTCACTAAGGGCCCTGGCCATGCTCCTGGCCTGGTCTGAATGTAGATCTGACCATGGGCACAGGGAAGAACAGAAAGTCTGTTAAAGGGGGACTTTCAGAAAAGATTATTCAGTACTAATTAAAAAAAGAAAGTAATAAAATAAGCTCAATAAATCTATATCATTTTTGAGTAATATAAGATAAAACAGAGAGAAAGTCTGCCAGCTATTCATTATTCTATTATTCTACTTGACAACAATAAACTCTCTTCCTGGAATTCTTACTGTATCTGTTTTGGGGCCTTGCCTATCTCAACAAATTCAAAATTTTCTCAAATAATATTGTAAGTTGCCACCCTTAACCCTTCCAACTCAAAGCAAATGCAAATGGTTCTACTTTTGAGTGTTCCAGACTCCAGTAAGTGCAGAGTTTTTTACAAGTCTAATAAGCATTTTTCTAGCTGTTCTTCACTAAAAGGACAAGATTACTTTTAAAACAGGCTAAAGTTGGACTTTCACCTATAGCCACTCGGATTTGCTTGTGGTCTTGCACTAGCATTTCTTCAGATATTATGAGAGCTACTACTTGTCTGAACAAATTATTAGGTTTGGGGTATAAATAACAAACTTCAGACGACATACTAAGCCACAATTTTGCAGCTTAACACGAGGTGTGAATCCCACCACAATGTGTTCTGCTTTAATTCACCTGTGCTTTCACATACTCAAGTCACAAAAGCAGATCCACCAAAGAATGCAAAAACCAGAGGCATGCCTGTACAATTCTGTGCACACATAAGCTTTGCTAGATCACAGGCTTTGCTGGGTTTCTTGTTGTATCCTTCAGTTTATCATGATGGTGTTAAGTGATCATAATGAAAGTAGACACTAGAACCTTGAAGGCTTTGTCAAAAATGTTTTTGACAGCCATGATAAATGTGAATTGCATAATATTCACCAATTCTCAGGTGGCTTTACATCTAGCTCAATGTATTCATGAAACTTCTAAATTTGGGTCCATTTATTTCCAGTGACATACATTCTAAAACATCTCTTTGTATGTAAGATACTGTTATCAGATGTGGGTGAAATGAACAATATGCAAGTCCAGACAAAGCACCCCCACATGTTTGCTGAGGAGGAAGCAGACTGCCATTGGCATAAAGTGAACTTTATTTGCCCTTACATTAAAAAAAAATTAAAAGGGAAAGCACATAATAAAATCTATGTGAATTTTTATCATCTAATGATATACTAGAAGAGGTAAACTATTTAGCAACAGTAGAAGAAAAGATTAAAAATATAAAGAATGGTTTTCATAACATAATTAATTGGGATGACCTTTGATGCTCTGTAGGTGCCATGAAGGAATACTAAACAGGATTTGTCAGTTCTGCAATAGGCGTTGGTGATAAAACCACTTGAAAAAGCTGGGTCACATTTTTATACTTTTTTAGGATACTTTGATTAAATAATAATAATAATAATGAAATAAAGGGAAACACCATTAGCTGCCATTATAATTATAACACAAAAATATTATGCCAGGATTATTGATGCCTATTGTTAAGCATAGCAGCATCATTAAAAATGATTAAGAACATGAACTCCTAATTCATCAATAGCTTCTGAACAAGTTAAATCACAACTAAGAAATAAGAGTTTACTTTTCAAAGCCCTCACATGTTATTGTTCCCTTCTTGAGGGCTGATAGAGTTGGCTTGAGGTCTATTATTGTTGCTTTGATATGTGAAACTGTCAGACAGTGCTGGTCTTATAGGTCAAATGGTAGTCCAAATGAAGCTCCCACTAGGCAAAACTCTAAAAAGCTAGAAGTTGGTGACAATAAAAGTTTACCTCCAAGATCACAAAGTCTAGTTTTATGTTCCTAAAGATCCATTTTTACTGCAAATCTCAGTTCCATATTTATTTATTTTTTAGATTCAAGACATGTAGAAGTGAAAACATTGCTAGCTAATGAAGGAATGTTCCTCATCCCCGATTATGTTTGGGACAGCTCATATCCATAAATAAAAGAACTCTAATTCATTTTCTTGTAATTATATTGTAATCTTGTTGTGTGTATACAAATGCATTCATATGAATGAAATTTCTCTTTAGTCCATTAGTGTCTTTTGGTCTTCAAACCACCAATGAAAATCAGAACTGAGGACTCGAAATATTCTCAATAGAATATTGTTAATTCTTCCAATCCAAAGAAAAATTACAGCTGATTTATACCAACTGTATAAGGCAAAAGACTTGCAACAGACTTTTAGCTGCTAACTCTTTCCAGACACCTGCTTTTCTTTGAAGGTAAAATACAAAATTTATGACAATTCAAGATAAAACTTGTAGATCCTAAGAGCACAAATTGTCAGCATTATCGTCATTTACATCTGTGGAAATAACTACTCTGTTCAGACAACCCACAATTGTTCATGAAGCTGCATCCTTTTCTGAAACAGTTAAGAAAGTCAGTTTGTCAGCAATTCTACAGTAACAAGAATATGGAGAATTTTTGGTGGTGTGCAAATTAAAATGTGAATTGTTCTTATTGTTTTGACCATCTAAATGGAGCACAAAGAACCAAGTGAGAAAAGCCACTTAATGATATTGGATTAAATGGAAAGTAGACTTGCTAACATTGCTCAACTTCAGATTTAACTTCAAATTGTTGTTTAACAAGTTACCTTCCCTCTTATTCACCAGTTAAGTGGATCTGAATCTTTCATATTTGCAGCTCTCCCTCCACTATTTCACCATATGGCAGAGGAAAAAAGCTTGGAATGGATATGTAACAGGGGTGGGGGGGAGTTGAGAAGAAATCCACATTCATAACCTACAGTAAAAGATTCACTCAAGGAGAAAAGATAATGATGACAAAAATGCAGATGTTAAGTGCTTAAAAGATTAAGGAGAAATGTATCAATCCCAGCCCTTTAAACACATAATAGCCATGTCTGCTAAAAACTCAATCATATCAGATTGCAGTATCTGTGGACTAGATGAGAATTTTCTACTCTGCTGAACCAAAGCTTTACACTTTCATTAGCTGACATTCTCTGCCATGACACAAGTGCCCTCTCATCAGATGGAAAACTGAGCTGAGTGGTGCCGACAGGACCAGGCGGATAAAAGGAAACTGATGAAAGTGCTAAATGTTTGCCTTGTGGATAAACATAGCAAGCAACTCTAACTGGCCACCATTTTTTCTTCTCAGTGGACAAAGGAATTGGGTCTGTGGCTCAGATTCCTCTTTATATACAGGAAGGCCATTCAAATCTAATTAAATATTACTTTTCCAAATGAGTTTTTCAGGAAATCAAAAGATGGATTTTATATCCAAGAGATAATTTGCTGTTTCCATTGGAGCTGCTGTAAAACTTTGGAAAGGGACATGAACATGATCACATAGTCTGTAGATAAACAGTCCTCTTCGTTGTATTCCCAATCATTACCGAGGATTTAACCAAAACATTGTCCAAAAATTGAACCAGGAAAGAAGAAAGGAAAGAGGGAATGCAGAATAATACCAAATAAATATGTACATTTCCTCCTGTCTTTGTAGCTTTGCAACAGAGTCACTGTATGTGAAATATTTTTTAAAAAAATCAAACTCATAAATAAATAGCATGATGCAATAAAATTTGCAAAACGGGATTTTTCAGACTTTATTGTAGTTTATGGCTCACTTGCATTTCCAGAAATATATTTCTAATAGGATATTACTCAACTCATATTGAAATATAGAAATATAGAGAGCATATATGAAGTTCCTTTTGTTTTCATGTTGAATTTACTCTCAGCTGTCTTCTGGCAGGATCTCCTCATCAAGAAAGACACTGTTGTTTTCTATCAGAAAATCTTTACCAATAGAGGTAGTTCTTGACTTACGACCACAATTGAGCTCAAAATTTCTGCTGTTAAACAAGATGGTTGTTAAATGAATTTTGCCCCATTTTATGACCTTTCTTGTCACAGTTGTAAAATGAATCACTGCGGTTGTTAAATTAGTAACAAGGTTGTTAAGTGATTCTGGCTTCCCCATTGACTTTGCTTGTCAGAAGATCAGAGAAGGTAATCACATGACACTGCAACCACCATAAATATGAGTCCGTTGCCAAGCAGCCGAATTTTGATCAAGTGACCATGGAGATGCTGCAATGGTCATAAGTGTGAAAAACAGTCATAAGTCACTTTTTCAGTGCTATTGTAACTTTGAGCAATCACTAAATGAACTGTTGTAAGCAAAGGACTACCTGCACACTGTTTCCTTCATATAAGAGAAAACAATAGCATAAATGTATTCCTAAATTAGGAGTCAAGAGATACCTATGCTCCACTGATATGGGAAATAAATCAAGATAACAAGATGTATGAAGTGCTTCATTTTAGATAATTTCAACCAATCAGAGCAACTGCTTCTCTGAATTTGAACTTTTTACCTTTGCATCTTTCTTAGGTCTACCTGGATTGTAACATGTTGGAACAGCACTTTTCGCAACGAAGTCAAAATGAGAAAAAAAACAATTCTATACTGCTCATTATATTTCTGACTCTTTAAATTTATTTATTGGCCTCTTGTCATATACAGTTTAGATATGATGTGTGAGAGTGACAAAATGGTTGAAAATGAAGCACAAAATAGAAATCTACTCAAGAAAAACTAGGACAAAATGAGAAAAATAAAAAGAATAAAGAGATATATGTTTTAAAAATGCATGCATTTCCATTTCTCCTTGATGATCAGCCTTGTGACAATTTTTCCCTCTTTATTTCATCACAGTCCACCACAAAGCTGTGACCAACCAAATTACAATTTTTGCAGGATGGCAGCAATCTTCAAGATATCACAATTCAGAAGTGTCAATAAAAATCAAATCATTGTATTATTGTCACCTTTTCCTTGGGAAATGTTCTGAAAAAGCATTCTTTCCAGAGGTACTATTATCCTTCTATCCAAACATAGATTCAAAAAGAATCTATGGAAAGAAACTTTCAACTGACTACATGTTTGATTCAGGAACAGTTTCCTTATGTTCTATGTGAATTCTGACACAATAATAAACATAGGCCAAATGCTGCTTTTTTGATACAATCTGCCAGTTTTCACTGTGCCGTCATACATGTTATCTTCTGGTGCTTTCTAAGTCACCCTAGTGTCACTTGTAATAACACTAACTGAAATATGAATGCAGCACGAAAATCTGATTGAAGGCTTCTGTAGACCATAATTTAAAGTACCCTTTCTGTTTATCATTTCTGCATAGCAGTTTTCAGAAGCCCAATTACTTATATGTATCAGAAAATTGCTAATCTATTTAAAGTAAGAAATCAAGATGTTTATTTGCCAAGTTGGGAGGCAAACAATAATGATGATGATCATGCATGTTTAATCTTAAATTCAAATTGTTGCGGAAATGCTACGGCTTAGAGAGTTCTTTGACTCCAAAAGAAAACCATGAAATTCTCCTCGGAGTGCAGGAGACATGTTTGTATAAAGTTCAAAAAGGCAAGATGAATTTTAGGTAGGAGAAAAAGAGTTTCTGCTTGGAAGAGCAACACTTCTGCGAGGAAGGGGAAAAGCTTCCTCACATGGCTACATGTACTAAATTAAGCAGTAGGGAAGTTCATCCAAAGTGCATAGATTATCATTTTCAATAAGCCCCAAAATGACTCTGAGGCATGAATGAGCTTGTCAGTTTTTCTCTACCTCTTCAGCAAATGATGGATTCACTCTGTGCCTGTGCTCTAACCCACGAGATCCGCCAAGCTTTGTCAGTTATTCTTCATTCTCAGTCAAGCTGAAATGCAGGCTGTAGTTAAACAAATCTGCTTTTATGGCGCAAAGCACAGTGAAACAGAGCTGATTACTGCCTGACACATTGCATTAGGCTGTGGTGTAAAACAAGGTTGATAATAACTCTATTGTTTTGGTGGTTGGGCCTGGTCTGAGCCACACATCTCTCAAGTCACACATATATACCAATTTCTCAGCTTTCTCATTCAGGGAAACAAATGTTGTATGTAAGGTCTTTTATTGGGTGCAATGCATTTTATTACACGGAACTGATCAGATATCAAAATATCCCTTAAAGGCAAGCTGAAGAAAGAGTGAACAGTCTCTTCACTGCACCCCCAAAATGGCTGGTTGGCTCCAGTCGAACAATATAATGACAATATAATGACATCACCAACATTACTATGACTCTTCTACCTGACTTTATAGGGCAAATTTCCACAAGAATGATGATGATGACGACGACGACATTGAAAGGAAAGTTACAAAATACCAAGTGATAATTATAATTTAATGTGAGCTATGTACTGGATCTCACTTATTAGATGTTTGTTAATGTTTTTCCTGTCTTAAATTTTATTTTGTTCATTATCTTAATAATCTTTGACAGAAAGAAATTGATATTGAAATACTATGTCATAAAAACTTTTGGAAAATTACACTGGACAAAAAAATTTCAGTTTTTTGCTTCTTGAAAAACTTTTGGTAATTATGATAGATCCCTTCAAACTGAACATATATAATTTCAGAATAATTGTATCATGTAGGAATCTTGCGAAATATTAAATTAACTTTAAATGACTATAATGTATTTAATGGCATAATGTTTCTGACACACCACATTAGTTCAACAGGGCTAAAAGGGTTTTGCTGCTGATTTTCATTTGTACTCAGTGTCCGCTGCACCTCATTGCAATGTCCAATAACAGTCAGCTAGAATTGATGGATTCCAGCTGCCCTGGAATTTTTCTATTGTGGCTAGTGACTCTGCTTACATTTTCAGAAAAGAAGTCCAAGTGTGAATGGAGAAAATGAATCTTCTGTGATATATTGCACTTTGTGGTGTTGTATGCCATAAGAAAGACTTTCTAAAAGAATGCAAATGACCAGCTGTCTGCAAGGTATATAAGTCCTTCCATTCCCCACCATCCTGTCAGAACTGAAGAAACTCCTTAGATGAGAAGCAAACCTCTTAAAAAAAAACAACAAGAAAGTCCAGTTGCCTCCTGAAAAAGCACCTTTGGGACAACCATGACTTGGATGACTGAAGATCTCCACTGATATTTATGCTGTAAGAAGTTTGTCAAACAGCTCAATGTAGTTTGGTACTCTGTAGTTACCAAGAAAATTGTCAACAATATCCTTGAATGCTTCCCAGGTGATTTTGTCTGGGCCCACTAACAGATCTTCCAACCACTTGTCATCAGTGATGTATCTGACCTGTGGACCAACAAAAATGCCTTCTTGGTATAGTTATTCTTGGAAACATGTGTGTCAAATAATGAAAACTTTCATTTCCTTCTTCATCACTTTCACACATTTTTTAAGAGTATGAATTTTATGTGAAACGGAGACAAAATATCTTTGTCAGGTCAACAAATGGTTCAAGTGATACATTTTTCTGTCCTGGATACAAATTATTTTGGAGAGGCATTTTTTTTAATGTAATGTGACTCTCTGGAACAGCTGTCCCATTTGCACAGGTAACAACAGTACTTTTATTTTAATAAAAAAAATTAAAATACAAAAATACAATTTTTTAAAACAAAAAATCCTGAAAACAAACAAGACATTTAAAAGTGCATTAAAAACACTAACATATATACATATATTATCCCCCTAGTTGAATACAGATAAATATATTACAATGATATTAATTTCCCAGCTCTTGTGAAACAGCTCACCCCACCGCATTTTTAAACTACTGATTCTATTTTGCAGATTATAAACCTGTCATTTATCTATTATATTAATGGTAACAGGTAGAACAATAATGAAAAAACAAGGTTAAAATTTCAAAACTGTCTATTAACAAACTGTTATTGTAATCATCTTGTAGAAAGTTTACCATGGCTTATCTATCCTAAATCAACCCAACAATTAGCACTGATTCATCCTAGATCAAATATCCATGTTCGTTTCTTAATATCATCTCTTATCAATTGTTTTCTGGGTAATTATAATAAGACCATTTTCCAAAGTCGATCTATTTTCCCAAAGGAATCCAGATGGTTTTAAGTTAAGAATGATAAATGATAAATAAATGATAAATAATAAATGATAAAGAATGATAAAAATGATAAATGCATTCCCCAATCTTCTTTGATCCTCTTAAGGAAAATCAATTTATCACTTTTCTACTTAGTCAGTTTTCTGTTGTTGTAAAGGAATTCAGGCTTCATCTTCAGAAAGGCATGTACAATCTACTCCATTAGTTCTAAGTCTGTAAAATCTTTCTTTCAATCTCCACAAATCTTCTACTTTCAAATCAAATTCCTTTTGTCAATCTGATTTATCTACAATTAGTTGCATCTGAATATTTTTTGCAACCATTATCATTTAATCAAACTTTTTTAAAAAAAAACTTTCAACTTGGGTTTGTAAATTACCAAACTGTCTTTTTTCCAATGCCAGCCACATTTTCTTGTCTATAATCTGATACATTATTGCTTTATGTAACTTAGCAACGATAGATAAGAGAACACAAGAAACAGAGAATATTGAAATAATGTTCCTCAGAGTAAAAGCATAGGGAAGCAAAAAAGATATTTTCTGGATATTTCAAACCAAAATTAAAAGAAAAATTAAAAAAAAATAAGCTCCAACTTTTTGCAAATTAATAAAACGCAAATCCAGTATAGGTGTAAATCAAGTGAAAATACTTTCATTATCCAGGAATGTGCTGTGATTTCCTTATGGAAAAGCAAAAATTATTCAAAGCAACAATATAAAACAAAGAGAAAAGGAAAAATAAAACAGATAAAGTCCAACAGAAAGTTAAAATAATTCAGCATTCAATCAGCTGGTCAACTTTTAAAGATAAAGAGCAGAGTGAAACAAAAGCTTCAAAAAGTGAAGTTAAAACCCAGTCATATTTAAGAGAAAAATCTGCCAAGAGGAAGAAATGGATGATCTGACTTTATGCTGCTCCCACTAGGAACTGTAATCTTCAAGATTCCTTATCTGGGATGGATCTATGGTTGTCCAAAACTCAACTTAGGTCATTCCTAAGTGTTCCCATTCAAATCCAGTGAACTGCACTGCCAAAGAACCAGCTTTGGCAGCAAAATCAGCACAACATTGGTAGAAAAAAGTTCCTACCGTTCAGCAACCATCTTGGAGGAGAAACCCAGAGCCACTGCTTTTAGATCTCCACAGACATTCCAGTTTTTCTTGGTGTACTGGATATGCTTCAACAATACTTCCATGTTTTCATATGTTTCTTTCATGTGTGTAGCACAGCAAAAAGGTAGTGAAGAATGTATTTTGCCATTGTGTAAAAACAGAAAAATTTTATAACAGGGTATATGACAGGTTAAATTACAGGCTATTTTTCATGATTATGAGCCAAAAATCTATAAGATACATCTACAACTGTTCAGGAAGCAAAATCTTTGTTTCCAGTATTATTCCAGGTGATTTAGAATTTAGTTTCCACCCACCAAGCATCCAATCAACCCCTATATCCAGATCAAAACAAACACATGCACCTCTCAGTTCAGCTAGCAAAATATAGCTTTATGGCAATTTACTAAAGATCATGAAGCATTAAAAAAATAACTGGCAAAACAGGATAAAAGTCAGGCTGAAAAGATATGGGAGAAAAGATATGGCAAGGAAACATTTCTATAATCTGTCTCCATCAGTATTTCTCAACCTCACCATTTTAAGATGTATGGATTTAATGTCCAGGAATTGAAGGCTGAAGTTGAGAAATACTGGTCAATACCAAAAAGAAGCAATAATGTGAGTGATTAGAGTGGACAGTCCCAAAGGGTGTTCCAGCTTTAACCCTTTTATGCCCATAAGGGAAGCAGAATAAAGATGGACTATAGGACACCAAGTGATCCTGCCTCTGTCTGGCACCATGAAGAAAATAATGTGATGGATTGGATGATGAAACAACTAAAAACTACAACCTCAGCTAAATGTATAGGATTAATTTAAGAAGCAGAATTTAAAAAGCATCTTTGTATGTTTTGATATAGAAATGGAGACTTAAAAGACTCTATGGTCCTGTTTCTTGGCACTTTGCAGGATCACAAATTAGAAGGGAAGAAGGAGATTCAAGGTTTATGTGGTCACCCTGTTAAATCAAGCACATTGCTTTCCTAGCTGTCAGCCAGGAAATGATGCCACGTTTTAAGGATTGTATGTGTGTTCATATGTGCCCCCAATTACCTTTCACCTTTCAATCCACATCACTTTTCACTTTTGCTATTTGAAGCCACAATTGAGTAAAAGTTGTTTGAGTGCATTCTATACAGTAAATATCCACAATAAGAAAACCAAGAAAATTAGATACATGATAATCTGAACTGGATATATAATAAATTAACTTCCAAACTTCCAAGACTTATAGGGTAGCTCAAGGGAGGAAAATGTACTAACTGCTAAGATACCATCAATCATAAATGAATGTCTGATACTATATTGTGGCATAGGTCGTGTTATCCTTCCAGTCAATAAAGAAAAAGGCCACACTTACTCAGGGAAGGGAAGGCATAATCCCTCTGTTTTCCCATTGGAATCTAATTAATTATCACACATACAACCTATAGCTAGCATTAGGTAATCAGGAAAGATTTTAAGTCTAGAAGGAAACGCAAGTGAAGACTGAGGGATATTTTTAAAATATCCAGTTCCCTAACATTAACAGTAGCCTTGAATTTTATTGTTCAAAAATGAGGAGTAATAAGTACAGTATTTGTTGTGGTGCAGATCTTGCTTTTAAAGGACATCTGCCTGCTTCCTGTTTCATTTGATGCCTAGTACTATCCTCTACCTATAAAAATAGTCATACTGTATTTGCAGATTCTGTGCCTATATATTTGCCTTTGCAAAGTTGCAATATGTGAATATTGAGTGTAAAGATACCACATTCATTTGACAATATCCTTTGGTTTGCTCCGCACAAGGGCACCCATGACACAATAGCCTTTCTCACTTTGTGATTGTAAGGCAGAAAATATGTGTCAGGATGCAATGACCCAGAGATGAATTATAACAAGAGCTTCAGCAAACCTAGCCAACAATCTCTCATCATCACCCATGTAGTAACAAAGAACAGCATGTCATAGAAAGGACCTTCAAAGAAAGATGGGTGACAGTTAAAGATAGGTATTTGAGATACCCCCATTCTAGTCTCTATTTAGAATCTTACCAATGCTCTATTGAATTGAGTCATACCAATTTTATTTACCATATAAAATTATAGCTCTCATACAGGTTAGTTTTCTGAATCCCACTTTCCCTGGGCTTTCTTTTGCAATGTGCTCATTTCTTATTCCACATTATTATGTTTTCAAAGCTTGTTCTCAAAACTCACTTTCTTGTTATGCAGCATCTGTTTGCTATACTTTACGCCTGCCAGAACACACGTCTGATATCCTCCTCTTCTGTCAGTTACTTCCAACTGACAGTACCAGGATGTCAAACCCAATCTTTCTGATCATCAAATAATTGAATTGGTATAAGTCACATTGACCTTAGTATGATAAAGGGCAATGGGTCAAAAATGATTTTTATAACTGAAAGGATAAATGGCCTGGACTCAACTTCATTCCCAAAGTGTTAGAACCATTCATTTCCCTCTCTTGACAAGCAATTCAAGTCACTTACTGAGATTTTAATTGTTATTCTTACAACCACAACAATTGTTCCATTTTGATTCAATTGAACCATATTTCAACCTTAGCTTCAGTAATGATTTTAGCGTTAGTGGCATCAGAAGGTGGGAAAAAGCAACTTCATATGAAAAAAATCTGCATAATTACCCAATCATCCAGCCATCAAACCACTGCTATTCTTCCTAAAACATTTAGGATTATATATTTCAGTCTTGCTTCTCAGTAGTAAATGTAGTGTGTCCAGAAATTACCTAGATTTCATAGCAAATATTTTTGTACAATGACTCTAATAAAAAAAGATATATAAACATCTACTCAAAATTTGCAAAGTATTGTCCATTTCTAAATCACAATTTGTTGCGCTAAAGGACCATCTAAAATTTAAAATATACTTAGCATTTAATTCCATCCTGAGAATTTGTGTAAACGTGCATATAAAACATTTAATGTAATATATAATGTAATGTAAACTACATTGAATGCTGGTGTTTCAAGACAAAATGTCACAAGAAAGTATGGGGAGAAGCCATATAGAATACAACATAATTCTTCAGCTGAAAATCTATTGTTATTTATTTCCCTTCCAGCAGAAAATCAAGATGCAGATTGAGAAGAAAAAACAGAACTATCTTTCAAAGTTGCTGCTTTTTTAAAATATCACAAAGTTCCTTTTTAACACAGAAAGATAGTGTATCTGATTACTGAATGCTGAAAACTTCTCACACATATCAACGGTTTTATGAAATAAAAAATCCTACATTCCAGAAGATTGTTTACTTAAGCTACCCGATTTAGATTTACCACACATCCTTGGGCATGTGCAAATGCTTGGCGTGAAGTTCTTCTCCTCCAGTGTGGCTGATTAAGAATGTTTTATGCAAGCTGAATTGCACCCAAATGCCATTACCAGGATAGCTCATGTAGTCATTTTCATGTTATTTCAGCTTCAATGGATTGTAGAGACTTCAGGCAAAATGAGAGCAAAGATTTAAACAATAAATAAATAAATCACATCCACCTTCTCACCATTGAAACGCTGTGGAAAACCATGCCCCAATTTGTTCAGTATATTAAATACTACCCCACATGGTATAGGCCAGGGGTTCTCAACCTTGGCAACTTTAAGACTTGTGGACTTCAACTATACCAGGTTGAGAACCCCTGGTATAGGCCTTTCCAATTTAAATTTCAACAGTAATTATGTATGTGGATCACTTTAATTTTTCATAGTGAGTGCCTTCCATCCTTCCACTCTGTTAGATCCAAGCCACAAATGCAATGCAAAAGGTAACCACTTTTTAACCTCTGAGAGATCATTTCCCTTCTGTATTTGATTACAATCCCTCTCCTTTTTTTTTTCCAGCCTGCCATTTTGCTCTCTCTCAGCATTATTGCTTCTTGGTTAATGGTCACCTGACTTTCCACTGCTCTGATGAATTAAAGGCAAGTTAGGGAATATGATAAAAGCAGTATAGTGCCATTACTGCATGAGCTTTTGTATGGGGGTCACAACATCATACACCCATAGGAAAGGGCATTGCCGTAGGCAAGATGCTGCTTCTATCATTTTGATGAATGTTTTAGATTCTGCAAATCAACTACAGGGCTTTGCTTACCAAAGATTTTCCTTCACCTTATTTGACATTTTTAGAGGCCAGATGTTTACTTCGGTAGTTTGAATGTGCCTTTTTAAGAACTGCTCCTTTGAGTTGAAATTCATTGTAGTGGCCCTCAAATACCACAAAGCAGATTTGATGGTTTGAAACATGTCAGGTGTTGGAAGAATCCTGAACTTTGTTGAAGAGGAAATTGGCCAATGTGTGATTATAAAGTGTTGCTTGTAATGTTTTATGTTTATTTGTTGTAGATATATTTTTAAGCTTTAAATTGCCTTAAAATTGTGGGATAGCAGAATATGTTAATAAATTCTTCAGTGGTGAAATCATGCTGAAATGGTGGTTACAAATAAAAATTCATCTAAGGAGCAGCTTTCCCCAAATATAGTCAAATGAAAAGCTACAAAATATTTTGGGGAGAAAATAGAAAAACACAGGAGGGAAACTGAAATTGCCTGCCCAGAATACAGAACAAATGCACTTTTAAATGGAAATGAAAAACAGTACAACAATTTCTTGCAATCCAGCTTTTAAAGCAGTGGTTCTCAACCTTTTTCAGGTTGAGACCCCACTTGCCCCGCCCATGCGCGGCGCGACCCCGAGCCGCGGCGCACGCGCGCACGATGGGCCGATCCGCATATGCGCGTGCGACGAGCCGATCTGTGCATGCGTGGCGCGTGCGCGACAGGCCGAACCGTGCATGCGCGACGGGCCAATCCACGCATGCACGGCACGATGGGCCGATCCACGCATGCACGGCGCGCGCGCACGGCGGCCCGAACCACGCATGCGACGGGCAAAAAAAATATGGTGGACCGCAGTGTCCGGTGACCCCCGCGAAACGGTCGTTCAACCCCAAATGGGGTCGTGACCCTTAGGTTGAGAACCGCTGTTTTAAAGACATACTTGATTATATTTGATCCATTGCATTTAAAGTGAGCTTCCTAATTCTTATTTTTTTTAATTATCTTTTTTCTTTCTTTTTTGCTTTTTATTTTATTATTTATATGATCCAAATCAGTTTTACATCATCTGAATATTCTTATTCACAGGGCCATCTTTTTAGGAGTTGGATAGTTAAGACATTAGCATGGCAGATATTACCAAACATCCATTAATAGATAAATAAAAGGGACATGGGTTTTTCTTAGCCATCTCATCTGTTACAATTATTCTGTAACATGTGCATGCTAACCATTTATTTCATCTGTAAAGACTTTTTAAATGGATTCCAAAATAAAGGACTTTTGGGAAGGAGGAATATTTATTCATGTATCTAATTTTACCTTCAGTGTCCATTTGAAACTATAGCATTTATGCTGCCTTAAAAATTAAAATAGAGAATACAGAAAATTAACTAAGACCAGTCCTCATACTTAGAAGATGTCTAATGAAATCTAAATTGTCTTATTGATTTCATTAAATATATTATTTCTAGCAATCATACTTCAGGACTGAACTTCACAGATAACTGCTAACAGGTATTTGTTGATATTAATTCCGAACTGTAGTTTTTGTATATTCTACAAAGTGAGCATGTAAAAATGGAACAGGTGTTTGCAATCATATTTATTAAATCAAGATAGTCATTAGGATAAGATCTGTAGTTGGTTATGGTCCAAATTTCTTAGCTAAAGTAAAGTAAAGATTTAGTGATGGTGAAGAAGACTTAACCACAACCTGCACATTGTTTGTCTTTGAATACTTATTTATAAAATGTGTCTTTAAAAAGAATGCTTGGAGGTAAGTGATCTGCATCTTTTTTGTTGTACATCTTGTGAATCCCATCATTCTTAAAAACAGGAAGACAAAACTCCTTTTGGATCTTTTTTAAATTGTTTCTTTGGTTTAGCAATATTAAACATTCTAATGTGTATATTACTTAACAATTTTATGGTTCTAGATTGCCATGGAATTTTGTTTAAAGGAGAGGCTTGACATTAAAAGTTTTCATAAAATTTATAGATGGATTAAATAATGAGTTAAATTAATTAAACTAATAGAGGTAAACCCCTTATTTTGTAAACTGAAAGTGCATACCAAGATTGTACTCTCAGCTGCATGCCTAAATCTATCTTTCATACTTGTAAAACAAATGAAGAATGAATATGTGGTGAAGAATTAGAAGGAAGAAAAAAGAAAACAATAGTAAAAGTCTCTTGGGCTTTATGACAATTCTTTCTGTGCCTTCCTGTGGTGGATTTTATTTTATTTTAGCTATTTCTTGAGTAACAGATTGAAAAGGAATCATTATTAAGATACTAAGTATATCTAAACAAATTTGCTATGAACAAATGAAATGGACAAAAACACAAATTTGGATTTGTGCTTTTTGTCTCAAGAGCATTAACTGAGCCTTACAAGAAGCTTCACATTGATGCAGTCTTTAAAAGGCAACTATGTCTTTCCTACTTAAAAATTAATCCTAGAAATCTAATCCATGGAGGGTTAAGGTTTAACTTTACACTCCCAGTTGTTATAATGATTTGGTCCTAGTAGCTTTCCTCAAACTTCAATCTACATAGAAAAAAAACCTACATAAATTAAACTGAAGGATTTTTCTTTAGCCACAGATTAAAATCTCCCTAGTGGGTTGCAAAATACTGGAAAATTAGTGCTGGTACTGAACAGAAAGAAATTTTGATACCTCTTTCCTGCCATCTAGAGTTTTTGCCACTTAGGTATGGTATGTTTAGTAAACAGTCTCCCAAACTTTAGTTTTGAATAAGAAAAAGTAAAGTAATAACTGTGACCTTTCACATCCTGAACAATTTATTTTAAATGGCACCCATTTATTATTAAAGGAGGTGCAGTATAAAATTATTTCCACATTTTTTTTCTCTGTGAACAGATCTTTAATCTGAGTGGAGGGGGAAGATGAGCCCATAATACAGTAGGCAACTTCTATACTACCGTAAGTATGCTGGCTGGGGAATTCTGGGAGTTGAAGTCCACAGGTCTTAAAGTTGCTGGGCCTTGAGGGACACTGCACTAGAGGCTCAGTTCTGACCAGCCAGGCCCCATATCTGCAGATTAAAAGTACAAGAGCTTTACAGATAAAAAGAACATTTAATATACCAACTTTACTTAAGGTATTTTATATTTTCTTATACTGATGTTTAGGTTACATTAATGTCATTGTTTATATAATATGATAGCTTCTTTATCTAATCTGTTATGGCAGTTAGAAAAATGTTACAGTTTCTACCACAAGTTGTCTTTAAAAGCTTTTGATTAATGTTTGTACTTTATTCACTAGCTTGAGTACCATGTGATACAGAAGCAGGATATACATTAATAATAATAAAAACTGTGTTGATACGACTACTGTTAATATTTCTGTCACTGAAAAAATACTTTGAAATAATTGTTTTGCAATGCATGAAAACACATATAAAGCATTTCATTCTGAATAATAAAAGCAGCTACTATTTTTTTCTGACTCTCTTTATTCCCCAGCAAAATATAGGTATTTTTGTATTTCTGTTTGCGTGTGTCTGTGTGCATATATAAGTGTGTGTGTGTGAATAGAAAAGATCCCGTGACGCTACCCATTCAGTCTTTGTGTCTGTATTAGAGAAAGTGGATAATGTCACTGGATCTTTTGCATTCATACATACACAGACACACACTCAAACAAACACCCCTATATTTTGAGACACAGATGTTCAAAAGAGTAAAGCATGCATTCTATTATCTTGGATAAATCATACTGTAGTAGAACTAAAAACATACATTGCTCCATACACATAGATAAATTTCAGTATTTTATTTCATTTCTTAGAAAATGAAAGCATGTAATATGCAAGATGTTTAGGCATCTTTTTAAATCCTAAATATTGTATCTATGGAATTCACTACTTATGTTGCATTGTTTAATACTGTTCTATTAATAATTGTTATTACATTTTAACACACCCACCAGCTATATGGCAAGTTAGTTTTACATTAACATCCATGGCAAACATAAACCAAAAGTCACAGTTTTGAAACACAAGTCTTTAAACAAAAATGGCATTGCTGAAGAAATTTCTTGTAATACACAATTTCCAAATTATCTGAAACGTTTCATTCCCAAAAAAATTTTCTGGTTTCAAACCCCACAAAAAGAACTTTCAAGCCATACTGGATTCTGCAAACCCATCAATAGAGTATGGCAAACGGGTCTGACAAGATTTCAAAGTCAAAGAAGATTTAATATATTCTTACAAGGCTCCAGGCAAAAACAAGTTAACAACGGAAAATTTGCACAAATAATGATTCTCTGTGTATTAAACAAGAACTCTCTTGCGCGCTCATATTTTTTTGCTCTTTCTCTCCAACGCTCTTTTTAGAAGTTCATGTCTAGGTCAAATCAAGTTCACTTATGTCTAACAGATTATTCTAGTTAAAAGGAATGACAGAGATTAAAGTGTAGAGTGAAATACCTTCCTCTTTCCCATTGCTACAGGATTTAATATTAAAATCCGGTGACACAAATATAAACTAGCTTTAGTTGCTAACCTAGAGACCTCCAGGTGTTGAGCTGGAAGGGATGGTTTTGACTTTGCAGTATAAACAGAATTATTTTCCACACATCAAAATTCCACCCACAGAGAACATCATTAATGATTATAATCGTCACATTTAATCATGAGAATGCAGTGACAGGCAAAGAAAGGTTAGACAAACTGACAGTTCAGGCTGTTTCTCTGCAATTGGGGGGTGGGGGAAAATGTATGTGTTTTGTTTTAAAATGCACATAAATAGGCACTTCCTTCCAAGAAGGGTATTTTTGCAGCTTTAAACAAGGCATTCATAAAACCCCTTTCCTCACAAGAGCTAGGGAAGTGCATCATTAACCTTTAGATGACATAAAGGACCTTAATGAGTTCTTTAAAACTGTTGCTTTGCTGATGTTGCTTTCAAAGAGGACCCTGAAAGGCTGATTTATGCAAAGGAGAACGCCATTTAATTTTATTTATTTGGGTGCATGGCAAAGCTGTTGATAGGAATCGTCTGGAGCAGAAGAAAAAGGCATTTGAACATTAGTGTTATTCTCACTCATTTAGAAATACTTTTTAAAGAGTAAAAGTGCCATAGGCATTTCAACTTAAATTAGCATCATTGAGGAGGTATCTTATCCACATCTGTTCTTGTAAAACGCTGCTTATTTCCATTCATTCTTTTTTAAAAAAAAACCATAAGTCTCTAATTCTATATTTGCTTCACTAGGAAAAAGCCCATTGAAATCTGTAAATTAACTCTAAGGAAAATTATTTCACTTTGCTCTCCATATATGATAGACAGATGTTGTTTTCATGCAGACATTTCATTACTTGCACTGAAGATGTTACCTAGCCAGTATTAAAATGTCTGCATAAACATGACTAAGCTCAGAGAGCACCAAGGACTCCACAGATATATACCATTTGTCACCAGCTTCCAAAATCCTAGCCAGCTTTGGAAAAACTTTGCTTGGAGGACTTGGAGGTAGATTTCTAATTTGCTGGGAAGAGCACAAGATAGGAAGGTGCCTATGCACTGCATGATAAAATTTGAAAATGTAGATGAAATCCAAGCTTAGTCAAAATTGGCAATAAATGAGAGTCAAGCTAATAATGTCTAAATTGAGTCTCATGTATTTTAATGGTTCTTCTATCCTTTATAGTGTTTGGTTCAAATCAGTATATAATTGCTGGTTTTTTTACATTGGTTCACATTTCTTCAAGAGGCATTGCAGCAAGAAATTTACAATCTGAATTTTTAGTTACATTGCTACATTAAACAACCCCCCCCAAATAACTCATAAAAGCACTCTTTATGACTACAGCCTTATTTGGGCTGCAGAATCCAAAGGCCCACTTGATGGCCACAAAGCTTTTCAATATATTTGTATTTCAAGTGGTCTTTTGTATTTCTGTAGCTAAGGTATAGTAGTCTTTACACTCTGGTGAGGAAAACAAATTATTTCACAGTGGCACTATATTAAGAATCTGATAAATAAATGTGCATATATTTATTTATTTATTTATTCATTCATTATTAAGTATTTAATTAATGTTTTACTCTAATTTGATTTTTGAAAAACAGCATAAATAACCAAGATATTTTACATTTTTTAATATATGTCTCCTCTGGGCATATTACATGCTGATTTAATTTTCTGACACAATGAAATACCTTTTTTCTTTTTTTAAGTAGCATTGGCTCCATTTATATTCCATGTTATAAATGTATGGTCCATAATTAGCCAAACAGCCTGCAAATTCTTTGGCTGTGGCTCCCATCTCCACAATCTGTTCTTCAGTGTTTTCAAGCTTTTATTGTCCATATGCTTCCTTCTCTATGTCCACTGAGTCTTCGTCAAAGTCTGCTCTATATTTTGTGATGAATTCTTTAGCCTTTTGTGTAGAATTTAGTTATTTTTCTTGTTGAAAGGTAAAAATTATACTTTTCAGCTTGTTCCAACAAAATGGAATCTTTTTGTGCTTCAATACTTCTCTTCAGTATGAATATCTCTTGAGCACCTTTGGGTCAGTCTTAACTCCTTGCAATCACCTGGACTAGTCCCTGCAGTTTTCTTGGAAAGGATTTCAGACATGGTTCACCATTGCCTCCTTCTGAGAGACTGGCCCAAGGTCACCTGGCTTTTGTACTTAGGACTAGATTCATGTTCTTCCAGTTTTAGACTGATGCTTTGAACTCCTGTACCAAACTGACTTTCAAATGGAAGATTAGGCCTCACAAATTTAAAATCCATTCTAATATGAATTTATTTATGTATTTTAAAATAACCCCTATACAGTAAAATATGTTTATATTGATGAAATGCCAGGCTCAATGAAAGTATGCTAGCATACCTACACAAATATGCACATAGACTGCTGTTATCATAAGAGTCTATCATTGGAAAAACTGAAGGACCAGGTTAGAGAGAAATTGTCATAGAGGAAATCTACTTATGTGGTCTTTAAAAATCAACAAGGATTTGATGGTATATAATCAATCAATCAATTTGCTTCTTAATCTTTTCATATAATCCCATTATAAATTGTTTAATCAGTGTGTCCAGTTTTCAAAGAGATGATAAAGGGAGAGATGGGGATAGAGGCAGAGATGGAGATACAATACATATAGATAGAAAAAATTATACTGCGGTATGCATTTCTGATTAAGAAAGAGGATGTAAACCTTCTCATGAGACAACTATACTTAAGAGCTCTCCGATAAAATTAATAATGGCTAAATTGTTGGATCATGACTAAACAACATCTGAGTCTATTTTTTTAAAGCAAACATAAAATCTAAATTTGATTGGGGAAGCTGAACTGCAAGTACCAGCACCTTGCATTTTCAATCTTCTGAAGATTATAGTCTGCCCTCTAATTTAGATTATGAAGGAGCAGGTACAATGAAATACTGACAAGTTGTACTCCATGGGACATCTCTTTTTATAGGGATGACTGACTGCATCATCCTGAATCTTTATGTTTATTATTCCATTTGGGGCTTTTTAAAAATGCATTTTATAATGATCTCAGCAAGTGGTAGTATCTGTCCAATTTGTTGGGGCTCAGAAGCTAAGTGGGGCTGGACTTGGTTAGTATTTGAAAGAGACAATACCGGGAAATTAAAAACAAACAAAAAAAGCTAGAGAAAGAAAGAAATGGAAAACCACTTCTACTCCATTATCAACAAAACAGCATGTGAAACTTTCATAAAGTTTTTTCTCACTAGGTGAAATTAAATGACGTGCCATGATTTAATAAGTTCAATTCTACTCAAAGGGGAACTCTTTAAACCTACTAATAAAAGGATTTTTTTCTATTTTCTTTCTTTCTTTTTGTTTCTTCCTTATTCCTTATTCATCTCACAATTTGGCAGCAGAACACTGAGTTTTCAAGAGAAGCAGAAGAAATATGAATGTTGTTAGTGAGGGGCACATTAGCCAAAGAAACCCCTCCTTCCTTAAGTCTGCAGGACCTGATCTATGTCCTTATGTCAACAGATGTTGTGACATCCACAGGAGAACAAAAGGACAGGGTTGGCATTGCAGTGCCTTATGCCATTTTAACATTTCCACCTAACCCCTAACATAGCTGAACAGATTAAATTTTTTCAGAAGAAAATGACGCATGAGATTCTTGCTTAAATATTTCAGTCATATCAAGATTCGTGATACTGTCTTGGCACAACAGTTGCAGGATCAAAAGCTACGGCCAAATGCCACTCAGACATATTATGTTTACACCAATTTTTGGAATTAGACCTTTAATACAAAATTAAAATATTTCTGGCAAACAGCTTTTCACTGCAAATAAATGCTGCTCATTTCTGCTACACTGGATTCAATGCCATGGTTTTGCAGATTTTTTTCTGCTTATCTCCCTGATGCTCCATGAATAAGTCTTTCCAATTAACCTATGAATACTATTCTAGAAAATTTATTGGCCTTTTTAAAATGTTTCTTGTTAATCTATTAATGTGTCATCACCAAGTATAAATGATAGATTTACTCTTTCAAAATATTACTCTCCATAGGGCCGTACAATCAACATATTTGGGCTTCCATTACTATGACTGCATACTTTTTTGCATGTTTAAAGAATTGCATAACAAAATTTGGGGTCTGCTAATTCTGAAGAATTCTTTTTGGTTGCATTTGGCTTCAAATGAGATAAAATGCTAAGTGAATCCATTTCTCTCCCATCCCTACTTATTGCTTGATAGGAAATGGTGGGTTAGATTCTAATGTAGAGCAGAACTCCCCTGATTGTTTGTCCTTTTGCAACTTACAGTATTTTCCTTTGATTTTCAAGTCAATATCTGATGTGCTGCAGCACATATATGTCCATTCAGCTGTTTACACTTTCACACACAAAAGCTTTTTGTATCCGTGGCTTATGTTTAGCAGGCAATCATGGTGAAAGCCAGTCACTGGTATTTGTTTTGAGACAAATGATGTTTCAAACATGAAATTAATGATTAGAGAAGAAATAAAACACACGCAACCACCAAATGGCTATAACTCTTCCAAAGGAAGGACAGAGCAGACACAAACAAAGGAAATAAAAATAAGGTTCTAGCACTGATGGTCTGGTGTTAGACACAAGAGTGTTTTAGATTAACAGGTCCTCTCTCTTTTTTCACACTAATAACTGAACATTGTCTGAAGTAAATGCACCATGAAATATATTGATCGTGTTGCAAGACATTTCAGGCATCAGGGAAGATGGGAATGTAATCTGTCGTGAGGAAAGAACAGAGGAGAGAGCAAAGAGCTATTTAAAAAGCATGGATACGACTCAACTTTTCTCTCCCATAACTACTTAATCCAAGAATGCCTGGAATTTTCATTTTTGCTCAGAGAAACTGTGTAGAGTCTAAAAATCACTTATCATATGATAGGATCTCAAAAAGATTTTTAGCTGTAACCTTCAAGGATTAAGCAGCTCAAACTTAGATTTTAGAAATAATGCTTGATAATTAGACAAGGTCAAGATGGTGAAGTGGGAGGTAATGAGTATGAGAGGTAGACCAAAATTGAAATAAGCAGGACAAATAGCTGGGGCGAGTGTCCTTGGCTTGACTTTTACTCAGCAAGTCAGCACTCGCCAATGGCCATGCTGATTAAGGCTGATGAGAATTGTAGTCCAATTGCACCTGGAAGGAACCAATTTAAAGCAATGATAGAAAGGTTAATTCGGGTCTCTTCCAATGCTATTTTTAGTGATATATAGGCCCAACAGTTCCTCTTCCCCAGGCTAGTATAACTCTTCTTGAGAGAAAGGTAACATGAGAGCAAGCAGAAGTCAGGAGAGGAGGGACATTTTACATGTCTTAGATCTTTGAATTTACTGATTAGTGGAAAAGAGGGGGGTGGAGTTGATAAAATAAAAACAGAAAACAGTTAATAAAGTCATATTCACTTCATTTTATGCAAAAGCGTATGATGCACATTGGATATGCACCTAAATATATTCTATCTTGAAACACATATATTTTAATATATGCTTTGATCCGAGAACTAAATTAGAACTTGGAAAAATAGAAACCTGACATACAATGAATTTATTTCCTATCTATGTTTTTATGAAATAGTGAGATCAGTTATCAACATTTACAAAAATCAAACTTCTGAAACATCCTACGTTTCAATTTTACGTTCTTGAGATAGTGAATGGCAATTTTCTATGCCAGATTTCCAATCTACTGTATATAAATTTATTTAAATTAAGAGTAATTATAATTTCATAAAACACTGCATTTCAGTAGATCAAACTCTATGCACCCATCTAAGCAAAAATGACCCAGAGGCTCCCTTAGAAATTTTTTTCATTGTTTACTTGCAGGATTCTTTTTAAATGGAGACCTTGTGAATTTTTCAAACAAATTTACTACTGAGTGATGCCCCCTTATCCAAACTACATGTCTTTGCATCCCTCTGTAGCTACCTAAAAATAGGTAAAAATGAAACAGTTCTTCTAGGTGATTCATCATAAAATGGGTCCATGGTAGGTGAGAATAAAAAAGTGCTTCATTTGAAGGAAAACAGAAATAAGGATGTTGGTTGAGTAGAAATGAAATGAAAAAAAATCAACCAAAGCACACATCTTTAGCCTTTCTGATTTCTTGGAGCATTTCCCCTTGGCAATTCTCCTGTTACCACACAGACTGATCCTCACAAGTGAATTTCAAGCCAGCCTTCAATCATCTTTCCTTCTGCTGGCAAGAAAACAGTATGAGTCAGTCAGCTCCCTGATAGAAAAATTCAAAATATAAAAGTCAAAGAGTGTTCAACTTCCTAAATTGCCACAACCTTCTATGGCTGTATGTGAAAACAAAAAAGGAGGGGGCAGCACCCACAGCAAATCAGAGAAAACTGCAATGAAGGTGCCTTCCTTTTGTTTCTGTTTGAAAACTTCAAATCTTGACAGAAGACTAGCTTAGCAGCATTTTTGTAACCAGGTGATTTTTACAATAGCACTAACTATGCCTTAATTGTGGCTAGAGATGATAGAGACTAATAGCTTTCTTGACCTGAGTTGTTAGAATGACAGACACAGGTTTCGTTTCCCATTTTCAATAACATTTCTTTCAACAAAAGACATGTTCAGGCCAAAACATACCTTCCAGGCTGGTATTTCTCTGACTCAGCCCAATTTGTTCATTTTTATTTATTAGATTGAGTTTTCAACCACCTAGCACCAAATGTAAACCAAAAAACCCCCAAATATCTGTTTATAATTTAAAACACATAAATATGTAAGGTATAAAACAATTAAAGTAGAAATAAATTATAATTGGGGAAAGATTTAAAACATTTAAAATAAAAACTTGAAATCAGCAAGCTAGCTGAAAAGGTTTTGCATTTAAAGCCTTCTTAATGATCAGTGCAGATGAAAGTTCTAAAGTTGAATGGTTCCACAGAATTGATTCACCACAGAAAAGACTTGGGGGTAGATAAACCACAGTGGCGGTCCTACACAGATTATTTTAGTGGATGCTAGAAAACCTGCATGTAGAGGTGGTTCACCAGGTGCCCCCAATCCAGATCTGAGGTACAAAAATCTGAACAATGAATTAGAGGCAGAAAAGAACTGCAGAAAACTCTTACTTCTGGACAGACAACTGGATTTCTGCATCTCAGGGAGTTGGCATTTGGGGCCAGAGGGATACCTGATAGCATCTTCCTGGGTCTTCAGGTATAAGTGGAGTTCATTTTAATAAACTTGTGCCCAGAATGATAGAGAGTTGGGTGACATTAAAATGACTGAGGTTTATGGCCATTTTTGTTTCCTAAGGATAGGTGTGTAGAAAACACAACATCTGGAGATGGTCTGATGACATATCTTACAAAATTACTTGGTTACAATTCAGAGTGATGACCTTCTACCATAGTTATCCTAAATGAGAGATCATCTTTTGCTTCATTGTTCTCATCCTCCCCTCTGTATAGGTATTGGACTAAGGAGTACATGCTGTTATCTTAATTGTTACATGCTGTAAACACAGATAAAACACTCAAAGGGAAAAGTGATTATACAATAAGATACAATGTACAGCATTTGGTACTACTTGAAGTTTTTGAGTGATTCCCAAAGACAGCCCCACATACAGTTCATTAGAGAAACCAAGTCTGGAGACTTGAAACAATTTGAAACAATCATTACTACCGTATCTATGAAGGGATACAGCTGGCATACTGACCAATGTTGGGAAAAAAATAGTCTGGCTAGGCTGCATTAACAGAGGGATAAAATCAAGATCACGTGATGTATTAATACCATTTTACAATGCCTTGGTAAGGGCACACTTGGAATACTGCATCCAGTTTTGGTCACCACGATGTAAAAAAGATGTTGAGACTCTAGAAAGAGTACAGAGAAGAGCAACAAAAAGATGATTAGGGGACTGGAGCCTAAAGCATATAAGGAATGGTTGCTGGAATTGGGTATGTCTAGTTTAATGAAGAGAAGGACGAGGGAGGACATGTTTAGTAGTAGTAGTATTAAAGTTGGAAGGGACCTTGGAGGTCATCTAGTTCTGCTCAGGCAAGAAACCCTATACCATTTTGGACAAATGGCTGTCCAGTCTCTTCTTAAAAACTTCCAGTACTATCCACACTGATAGCAGTGTTCCAATATCTCAGGGGCTGCCACCAAGAAGAGGGAGTGAAGCTATTTTCCAAAGCGCCTGAAGTGAATCTGTTTACCAAAGGACAAGAAGCAAGGAAGGAAACTAATCAAAGAGAGAAGCAACCTAGAACTAAGGAGAAACTTCCTGACAGTTAGAACAATTAACCAGTAGAACAACCTGCCTCCAGAAGGGGTGAATGCTCCAACACTGGAAGTTTTTAAGAAGAGACTGGTACAGCCATTTGTCTGAAATGGTATAGGGTTTTCCTGCCTGAGCAGGGGGTTGGACTAGATGACCTCCAATGTCCCTTCCAACTTATTATTATTATTATTATTATTATTATTATTATTATTATTATTATTATTATTATTATTATTATTATTATTATTACTATTTCTACCTGAAGAGTCATGGAGATATTCAATTTATTTCCCATTGTCCCTTATTATCTATATCAGGGCTTTTCAACCAGTGGTACGGGTACCACCTGTGGTATATTGGCACCTGGCAGATGGTACGCAACTATCCTAGAAAAGTGTTAGCGGGGGAGGGGAATGAGCTGAACTAGTGGCAGCATTGCACAAGCCTAAGCGAAGATGGCTGAAGCTGAAGGGCTGTCAGGGCTTAGTGGAAGTGCCAGGATCAGCACCAGCTCCAGCTCAAGCTCGGCGGTGATCCTGGTGCTTCTGCTGAACCCTTAAGAAGTGCTGATCAGCTGGACTGTTGCAGCATCTCCAGGGTCTTGTGATTTACATTCAGATGCTTGGCAACTGATTCATATTTATAACGGTCACAGTGTCCCAGGGTCATGTAAAGTGACCAAAACCTGCTGCAACCACCCAACAGACAGGGAAATAAATACCAAACACCCCCCACCCCACCCCCACTGCCAATCTTCAACAGAAATGCTCACAACAATAAAAAACCTCGGAAAGGAGGAAGAGCGCCGCCAGGCGGGCAGGCAGGTGTCTTGCTTGGCTGTGGCTTGGGGGGCACTTTTTTCAGTGCCATTGTAACTTCAAACACTCACTAAGCGAACTGTTGTAAATCGAGGACTACTTGAACTTTATCACTTGTTTCCTTTTGGGGGGGTCAAGTTTTTGACACCTTGCTAGGCAACTGGTGGAACTCAGATGTTGCCATATCCTAAAACTGGTACAATGGGTGAAAAGGTTGAAAAGCCCTGATCTATATGCAAGCATTCGGGAAGTCACACCATTGTCAGATGATGTTAGGACAGAGAAATAGATTTGACTATCCTTGGCTTAAAGAATGCATGTAGAATTCTTGATTTCCTACCTCACCATCTAGTTTTTTACTGCCTACCTTACCAATAACAGCATATAAATTAACTACTATCACTAGAGAATTACTCATTTTTATATACCATCCTGCTACATCGTTCTGTTGGTCGCTATTTGTAGGAAGACTGAATTTCTTTGGCTAAAATAGAAAAACAAATAGGTCTTATATTAAGACCTATTTGGAAGCGATCACTGCGGCAAGATCTCAGTATCTTTCCGCATTGATTGCGTCTACGGATTCTCGCCCGGCTGCTCTGTTTAAGGTGACTCGTTCTCTCCTTGATATGGAGAGGAGGGAGGAAACTTTGCAGGGCAATGC
The DNA here is from genome assembly GCA_034064705.1 of Bothrops alternatus. Lineage (NCBI taxonomy): Eukaryota > Metazoa > Chordata > Lepidosauria > Squamata > Viperidae > Bothrops > Bothrops alternatus. The sequence continues at coordinate 12,456,448 of JARGCV010000112.1, read as the reverse complement.
TGAGGAATTTAACACCTTTTTCGCAGACAAGATCGCCCAGATCCGGGCTGACTTGGACTCCAATTGGAATGCAGTGTCGGCTGACAATGAGTCAGTCGAGACGACAGAGGCCCGTCTTAGTCTTGTTGAATGGGATGAGTTTGACCTGGCAACTCCTGATGATGTGGACAAGGCCATTGGAGCTGTGAGTTCTGCCACCTGTTTATTGGACCCATGTCCCTCCTGGCTGGTTTCGGCTAGCAGGGAGGTGACACGAAGCTGGGTCCAGGCTTGTTATTAATGCTTCGTTGAGGGAGGGGTCCTTTCCGGCTCCCTTAAAGGAGACACTTGTGCACCCCCTCCTCAAGAAGCCTTCCCTGGACCCGGCAGTTTTGAATAATTACCGGCCAGTCTCCAATCTTCCCTTTTTAGGGAAGGTTGTTGAGAAGGTGGTGGCACTCCAACTCCAACGGTCCTTGGAGGAAGCTGATTATCTGGACCCTTGGCAGTCTGGGTTCAGGTCCGGTTACAGCACGGAAACTGCTTTGGTCGCGCTGACTGATGATCTCTGGCGGGCCCAGGATAGAGGTTATTCCACTATCCTGGTGCTTCTTGACCTCTCAGCGGCTTTCGATACCATCGACCATGGTATTCTTCTGCGCTGGTTGGAGGGGTGTGGAGTGCGGGGCACCATTTTATGGTGGTTCACCTCCTACCTCTCTGGCCGGTCACAGTCGGTGTTTGCATGAGGTCAGAGATCGGCTCCGAGGCCTCTTCTGTGTGGAGTGCCTCAGGGGTCTGTTCTCTCACCTCTGCTTTTTAACATCTACATGAAGCCGTTGGGTGAGATCATCCATCAACACGGGGTGAGTTATCATCAATATGCTGATGATACTCAGCTTTATATCTCTACCCTGTGTCATTACAGCGAAGCAGTGGAAGTGATGAACCGGTGCCTGGAGGCTGTTGAGGTCTGGATGGGTGCCAACAGGCTCAGACTCAAGACGGAGTGGCTATGGGTTTTTCCTCCCAAGGACGATTCTAACTATCCGTCCATCACCTTGGGTGGAGAAGCTTTGTCCCCCTCAGAGAGGGTCCGCAACTTGGGTGTTCTCCTCGATCCACAGCTAAGCTTAGAACATCATGTTTCGGCTGTGGCGAGGGGAGCATTCACCCAGATTCACCTGGTGCGGCAGTTGCAACCCTATTTGGATCGGGAGTCACTTCTAACAGTCACTCATGCCCTTGTCACCTCGAGATTTGACTACTGCAATGCTCTCTACATGGGGCAACCCTTGAAGAATGTCCGGAGACTGCAGGTTGTCCAGAATGCAGCCACGCGAGCTGTCTTGGCTCTTCCAAGACATGCTCATATCACTCCAGCCCTTCGTGAGCTGCACTGGCTGCCAATTGGTCTCCGAACACAATTCAAAGTGTTGGTTATGACCTATAAAGCCCTTTATGGCAATGGACCAGGTTACTTGCGGGACCGTCTTCAGCCTCATGTATCCCAGCGACCGGTTAGGGTGCATAGGGCTGGCCTCCTACGGGTTCCGTCCATCAGACAGTGTCACCTGATGGGTCCTAGGACAAGGGCCTTCTCCGTTGCTGCCCCAGCCCTCTGGAACCAGCTCCCCTCGGAGGTTCGTACTGCCTCCTCCCTCCTAGCTTTCCGGAAGCTTTTGAAGACCTATTTGTACCGACAGGCTTGGGGGGTATGAACTGTGTTCTACCCCCGGGCCGAGGAATGTGCTTCCATCCTTGATTGTGCGTTTGAATGTTGTATGTATGGATCTTTGGTTTGGCTGTTGTCATTGTTATTAAAAAAAATTTATGTGTACCTATATTGTTGTTGTGAGCCACCCCGAGTCTCGGGAGAGGGACGGCATACAAATTTGATAAATAAATAAATAAATAAATAAATCTACCAAAAATTTGTCCAAACCCTAAGCAACAGCTTTAAACCATGTTTAAATAATGTCAATACTATCCATGCCAGTACTTTAAAGTTGTAGAAGAGGTCAATAATGAATTTTATATGTACGCATATTGCCTGCCTTACTTTGGTTTTGTACAATCCCAGCAATAATTCCTCTCTCAGATGCTGTGTGTTTAATGTATCATGATAATATGTGCTATCCATGAAGAAAAAGGCAGACCATTAACTCTTTCCTACAATAACTATTAAGTGAAAGATAAAAGCAAAATTTAAATCCCATGTTGATCCATAATCCTATTTTTATCTTGCTGCACATTTGTGAATAAATTGATCTAAGACAATATCCATTATCAATGATTCCTTTGAGTGAGAAAGAAAGTCTAGCATCTTTGGAAACAGTTTGGACAGTTGTGAGGTCATCATGAAATGGGCCTGGGGATTCACTCTGACCAGCTTCTCTTTCTCATGATTGAGGATCTAGACAAAATGGCAATCAGAAATGGATGTAGCCAGTGGTGGGATTCAGCCAGTTCGCACCAGTTCAGCAGAACCGGTAGCTAATTTTTTGTTGCCCAGGCCCAGAATGGATTTCCGGAAGTGGCATCCACACAGAGAACCGGTTGTTCACATATTTGAATCCCACCACTGGATGTAGCTAAAATATTTTGGATTAATCATAATGAAAAAATGTTTCCAAATCTCAAATGCGTTGATCTTTTTTTGGGGGGGGTCCTTTGTCAACAGAGATATCATGAAGAAACAGATGAATTCCCAGATAGAAACTGCTGTTAAGATAAAAGAGCAGCGAAAATCATCAGCTATAAATGTCTCAGTTAAGATAAGCAGCTCAGTGCAGTAAATGTTAGGCTTTACTTTCTATGCTATGAAGTCTGAAATTTAGAAGCTTTTTACTTGTATTTTTTTATTTAACTTTTTTAGCTACCAGCAGAACTCCATGCCCTAACTATGCTGTTGCTCTTTTTGAACTTGATGTCCTTACTAGCCAGACTCCTGAAGTATCACTATCTAAAAGACTCCTCAGCAGGATATGGGCAAAAAGTGTAATGATGTGGTTTCCTGGGAATTGCTGGACAAAAGCAGGCATATTATACCATTTAGGAAGCTCTTTAAAGACAACAGGAGTCAAAGAGAAGGTAAATCAACCAAAGCTAAGAAGTGGGAAAGTTGAGGATGTGGTCATGCTGTGTTTAAAAATCAACTTAGAAGTCACTTCAAGCCCAAAGCTTGCTCTGTGTCCATATTGCCCAGATATTTTGCTGATTTTATGTCTTGTACAGCAAGAGAGGGGAGGGAGGGAAAGGGAAGAGAGAAATGCATGTCCTCCCCCCTCTCTGTTTAGCCTCCTTTTTCCCCACACAATGCCTTGTTCCTGTACATACAACTGGGTCAGTGGGAGGGAGGGTTAGTGTGTTGAGAGGATACACACAAAAAAGTCAACTGACCCACTTAGCAAATCCCCAGAGGTTAAATTTAGCACAAAACAAACCTAGCCATATATAGGGCTAAGCCAACTCTAGTCAGTGACTGCTAACTCAGTTAGTTAATTGGAGCATAGCACCAGCGCCAGAGAAGGGGAAAAGTAGAAATATGGTAGGTAGCTCCACAACAGTCATTTTCCCCAGACTGGAGGATAAACATCTACCATATGGTCTCTACATACTGTATTCGTATAGACCTGCTGAATAATTGAGACCCTTGATAGTAACCCTTATATTTCAGTATAATGCTTTGTTTGATTAAACAGCATTTTTTAAAAAAGAACAAGCCAGAAAATGTCCTATCATCAGAATAGTAGTATTTGAACTATTAATATTAATTCATTGAAATATCTGGTTGTTTTAGGGATGCTCTAAGGAAAAGGTAGGATGAAAATATAACAATAAGTTCACACATATACCACAGTCCAAAGCATCTTTTTTCCATCAAAAACCCACCTAAGCTATAAAAGTAAATTTCTTTTACTCTTGTTTCTTTCTATTTTTACAAAAAAAGAAATCCTAAACTAGATGCAAATTAATTTCTGGGATAGTGGAATAGAGAGGAATAGACATGCTGGTTAAGATCTAACTAGCTTTTGCCATGCATGAATACAGTACTTAGTTATACCTATTTTATACATATCTGCATTGTTTTACTCCCATTTGGCTGTAAAATGGCCAAAAGAGTCACGGAGAGATTTAACTGAATACAACTATTGAACAGCTTTAGAACACTGAAACTAAGTAGAAATTAACAAAACATTAACTACAGTAATTGTTTTTGTTGAGATTGCTAATCTATTGCTACTGACTCAGAAGAGCTATACTGGTAAATCCCAGACTACCTTTTGTCTATCCTTAGCTTTCCCTCTCTATCTGGTCTCAGTTTACACCAACAAAATGTTCATCTGGAAAGAGCTGCATAAACAAATGTTCTGTCACAACATCCCACCAGGCCACTGTTATACAATAAAGTCAGGCTGCTAGTCCATGTTTAAATAATGGGTATTGATTCCCTTGTTACTTACTGTCCTTGCTTTGAACTTCATTAATCAATGTACGCTTCCTGAAATCCAAAGTCTAAGTCTCAGAGAGGTGAACACAGACAAGATTTGTAATCCAGAAAGCAAAACAACATTGTGCAATCAGTAATCTCCTTGGGCTGCAAACTTGTGTTGTTCCACTAAAGTGAAAAGAGAAGTACCTATTGTTTTTCATACAACCAGAGGCAGCTATTATGTATTCCAGTGCATGTTCTACCAGGAACTTACACAAGTCTCCTGTGATGCAGAATTCTTATTTTTCCCCCTTTTTACAGATGTGAAACAACATATGCAAGACAAAGTAGACATAAATTCCATCCGAATTCTTTCACCAGTAATAATTTTTGCAGGCTGACTGCTGTGAGGTTGACATTTAGACATTTGCAGTATGGAATAGAGCGCCAGTAAAGTGAATATTTGCCCTATATCCTTTGGGTAGCAATATGCATGAAGTTCAGAAACAAAAAGAGCAGTGGCAGAGCAGGGAGTTCAGAACAAGATATGAAGTAAAAAAATGTGTGATTATTAAAGAGACTGGGAGAATTATTAAAGAGACCTTATAGAGAATTCCTGGAAGTCTGGCATTCAGACAAATCAGCCACCAATAAGCACATAGAGATAAACAACATCTACTTACCTCAAAAGAGATAAACAAAAAGCTAAGACCACATCTCCATGCCAGCTATTTTTGGTCTAGTGTTAATTGTGGTGTTAATCTCTGCTCATCCAGGGATGTTGAGCAGAGATTAACACCACAATTAATATTAGACTAAAAATCAAGTGGTAAACAATATCGCAGTGTAGGAGTTACCAACTCAGACAAACAGTCAAATGGTAAACAACAGCCTAATCAAGGAACTACCAAGAACACTCCCACCAACACAAAGAGGGCAAGTGAACAGAGAGCAAATTCTATTGTCTATAAGTGAGGAACAATAGAGAATTCTGCTTAGAGAAATCACTACATGTCTTTCTTGGTTTTTGGAGCCTGATGGGTGTTTTTCTTTATTCAAAGATATCCACAGGAGCTATCAATGACATAAGTGAAGTACCACTCCTTTTAATGTGTCTCACATATCTATTAAAACAAAAGGGATATTGATTTCCCAGTCTCATCCACCATTTTGATCATGCCATTTTTAATTATTCATTTTTAATCATTTTAAAATATTTATTTTAAAAAGAGAGAAAAAATAGGCAAAGAAAAAAAAGGACTGAGAGATATAGTATCAGTAAGTGGCAAATTTACTGAGGTTCGACAGTTGGTGCTCAAAATTATCATTGATGAAAAATGAACCTTAAACAAATTATTTTTTCCATAAGAAATCCTATACCATTCAGGCAAATGGATTATAGAGATCTTTTTGAATCTCTAAATTGAGTGCCCGAATTTCCACAATTTTGTTATTTAATATTTCAAAACATAGAGAAATAGAAAGAACTACTAAAACATTGGTAAATATTTAATTTCCAATTTTCCATTTGCTGTGTTCTAATACACAATGTTATTTTGACATTGTTGATGGTCTCTATAGATGCCCCTCCCTTATTAAAATATAGCCATCTAGTGTTGAAAAAAATCTTGGAGTGGATTAGAATCCTAATGTGAAACAAAATGCTGTATATACAACAACAATATTTTTCATACAACCATTCAGAGAGAAAGATTTTTAGAACCAGGCCAGTTTTGTTATCACATGAGACAGCAATTCTCAGAAGCACCTTTCATGATCATAAAAGCAGCTCTATTTAGTGTTAAAGGTACTCCTGTGACTGAATTAGTTAGAAGCTTGATTCCTGAGCAGCAGTGAAATCTAAGAAGGCACTGGGGATGGATTGGCATCAGTAGTGGGATTCAAATATGTGAACTGTAAGATGCTAAGAAAAAGACACAGGCATGTCTTGAGCAGAGATTTGAAGCTGCAGGACACAGCTTGAAAAACTCTGTGAGTTTATTGCTTTTTATATTCTTGTTACATACACAAGCTTAACCATTAGATGCTGACATAAAGTTTCTTCATTGGAAAATTCCTTCATATAAGCAACTATTTCCTAGTAACACATTACATGGTCAAAGACCAGGTAAAGAACAAATACAGGGAGATGAAAGGAGAAGGAACTAACAAAGACAGAAAAGATAGGAAGGAATTAAGCATATTATTTGTTTCGGTAGGTGAGGCATTAAATGAAAAGGGTATCACCTTCTGGCTGCTTCATTGGGACAAAGGGTATCAAAAGGTTATGAAGTTTGTGGGGGCGGGAAGCACGGCAGTTTGCTGCGTGTGCATTTTTCCCCACAGTGAACAACTGGTTCTCTGCGTGGATGCTGCTTCCGGAAGTCCATTCTGGACCTGGGCAACAAAAAATTAGCTACCGGTTCTGCCAAAGTGGTGAGAATCAGCTGAATCCCACCACTGATTGACATCCATATTTTTACCTTCACCAAACTGGCTTGCCAACTGCTTCATATGGCAAGTAAGGAGTTCATGTGGACCACCTATGGCTATTATATTATAACAGTGATGAAAATCTATATTAAAAAAAGGTGAATACTATCAATCCAGTAAACTTCACTGAAATAATATATATTGGTGGCTAAAGACTACAGCTGTCAGTTTTCAACATAATTAAATTGTTAACAATGTATTTAGAAACAGGGAGATTTGAGGGTATGGGGAAAACTTATTTACACCTCAGAATTCTTATTAATAGTATTATCCTGGAGGCTGTAATACATTCCATTTCAGTTTTCCTAAGGGAATGAACAGTTGATGGTTTCAACTTGATCTTCTATATCTCTTGGGTAACATGTAAATGGTTTTCAAATCAGAAGTTTTTAATGGATGCTCTCTGATCTATTTTACTTTTAATAAATAAATAAATAAATAAATACTTTCAAGATAGTTATTTTTTTAAAAAAACAATATAAATTTCCCATTTTTATCCATTTCTGTTTTGGATTTTACATGTATGTTTTTGTGTGTACATGCATGTATAGATGTGGATGGGGGTGTATAAATATACTTACATTCTTTATTTTGCAGGAAAATGAGGAAAAACAAATCCAGTCCAGGTGTTCAAATACTTATTCTTTTGAAATTGTACTTATCCATGTTTTACTAACTATTCATAGACTCTTTTATTAGGCAAGAAGGATACTACTGATGGCTTCCAAAATACTTTGATCTTTTGTACAAGCAGTGATTTTCAATACTGGCTTACTGTTTGAGGAGAAGGAGGAAATGCTAGGCTAGAAAATGGAAAATAAAATGAAGTGGTGGCATCACAAATAAGAACAATGTACACTACAAAACTGGAGGCAAGCCCTATTTTTTCTATGATCAAATGGCTTGTACCTCAGTTCTATATGATGTTTTACATATAGATATAGATTTGATTACATATGCAGACAGAACAAAAGCAGAGATTTGTCATTGTTTAGTATTCTTGAACTGCAAATTCCATGAATTGCAGTCAGGGTACTCCATGATGAAGAGGTACTGGAACAACTGAATCTTTGCTTTTCATGGTGGCACCTTTGCTTTGCATAGCTTCTAATTCTGTCCACTCAGAAAATTGCTGAGTAGAAAAATAGAATATAAATAAAATAAAATATTTGCCTATAAGTGGCCCTGGGCAAATGCCATCAGTAAATGCTGTCTATGATAATAAAAGAGTTAACGAGCTGCCATAGTTAAAAACTCACTTATAAAATTTGGTCCCATCAATGCAGCATAATGTAGGATACAGTGATTGACAAGATTGTGTCAGCACAGAAACTTTTTTTTAAAAAATCCTCTGGCCTATTTCTAATGAACTAAACTTTTAAAGAACAAATGCACATGTGGAAGCAGTAGGGGATAATTAGCTCTATTAAATGAGGCTGCTCATTGGATTCTACCATAATATCTTTCACAGCAGGAGGAAGAGTCTATTTATGTGTCAAGGATCCTTACCCGTGACATTTCCTAATTGCTTTGGGGGAGTTCTGTTAACTTACCTAAACATCGGGGGGGGACCCTGAACCTGAAGTTTACTATCAAGATATTCGGAAGATGGTCATGTGTGGAATGATGATTAGGCAGTGTGGTTTTTTTTTTCAGGGAGTCTTCTTTTCTTTGAATATATGAATAATCGAGTGGGGGAATGAAATCCAATCACACATGTCTGTTAATTGATTACAGGCAGAGAGGGATAGTTAAACAAAAAAATGAAGCAATCATGTCGGATTACTTCTTATGCCAGAACTTACATACATGAATACATACAGATCCCACAAGTTAGTCGCAGTTGGGATAACCAATGCAATGCAAAGTAGAGATAAGGATATCATAAGAAAAAATTAAAGACAATTAAATTTAGCTAAATATAGATTATACCAATATTATTCACTACATCATTCTTTTCTTCTCCATATTTCAAAAACAGTCTTGCTGTCAATATACCCATACATTTATTCAGACGTTGCCTTTTTTTTTTCTTACAGTATTAAACTTCCTATCTCTCTCTTTTTCAGGATCTTATCAGTTCTATCCAACCACATCTTTCTGGGTCTTCCCTTTTGTCTCATTCACTCTTCTTTCATGTATTTGTTTTCATTCATTCTGGTTGTATGATCAAATCATTTCAACATACTTTTTTCATTTCATGTTTGTATTTAATACATATTTCCTCTGCAACCAATTATTTTTGATTGCATCTTTTTTTTTTTGCTTTTAATGTTATCTTTTAATTTACTGCTTCCATTTTGTCAATCCTGCAAGACCAGGAAATCAACTCTGCAGCAAGGTAAAACTACTTTTATTGAGATTATACTAACAGAATTTTTCAAGACTGATTGTGCTGTACTTTCTTTTCAAGTCAATCAGAGAAGCATCTAGATATACACACACATATACACACACGCGTATGTCTTGCATATTTCTGTCAATGTTATATTCTTTCTTCTCTATACTGTTCAATTGATTTTCTTGATATGCCATATATCCATAAAAAGATAAAGGAATCCCTACAGATTTTAGTCCACAAGTCATTGCCAATGATAGTGCTCATCTCTGTTTCAAAGCCATTGAGCAGCGCTATCTGAAAACATTTCCATGGTCATGTGGCCAGCATGATGTCACAGACCACTGTTACCTTCCCACCAAAGTGGTACCTATTTATCTACTCACATTTCCATGCTTTTGAACTGCTAAGTGGGCAGGAACTGGGGTGAGGACGGGACCTTACTCCATTGCATGGAGCTTGGGTCTCGAACCTGGGCTGCTAGCTTTCCATCTTAATAACTGAGCCACAGCGATGCCGCCTATATATACATATAACTTCCATATAATAAAATGGGCATAAGTGCACTCTTACGTACAGCCATTCTTTTTTTTATATATAAAAATTCTTTTATTAAAACAATCAACATTGAACATAAAAACCTATTATGCAGCAATCATCATGACACCTGGTATACAGTACTAAGTGTACAGCCATTCTTGTTTCTTTTTATAAACATAGATTTCTCCCAATTGCTCTCATACTGTTGACCAGCATATGCCCATCTTAACATTTTTGCATCCCTTTTCCTATTTTTAGTAAACATTCCCAGAAGTTACATAAATTCATCTACTTGTTCTAATCTTTACTATTTAGGTAGGACTGGCAATTTCCATTCACAATGTTATTTTCCAAAACTAATTCCAACTTACAAAAGTGTCAGGCAGTGATATGAACACATCCCAAGGGCAAGAAGTGGTGCCCTACAGTGAACTTATACTGGGAGAAGAAAACGGGTTCCTCTTGAAACCTCAAGCAACGCTAGCAAACAGAGGAATAGGTAGTACCTGGCTATCATATATACAACTACAATCAAGGTGGCGTAAAGACAAGAAGAAGGGCTTCTCCCAGACCGACGAGAATCTAATTAAACAGATTAGAGAACAGGGGATTATGCACATCAAACGAGTGTACAGCATTCTGATAGAAATGGACTCTGAAACCGAGCTAGTCAAGAACTGTATGATAAAGTGGGCACAAGACTTCAGACACCCTATCGCCATGGACACGTGGGAGAAAATCTGGGTGAGGAATGTAGAATTCACGAAATCGCAACACTTAAGGGAAAACTTCTACAAGATGTTCTATAGATGGCATCTAGACCCGAAAAAAATATCACTCATCTACCCGGACTCCCAGCCCAAATGCTGGAGGTGCGGGGACGGGGAGGCTACTTACTTTCACATATGGTGGACATGCAGAAAAATCAAAGCATTCTGGAGGAAGATATGGTGGACACTCCAAACTATTTTCAAAAAGCGTATAGAATTTCTACCTCAGGCTTTTCTGTTAGGGATCACAAAGGATTTCACTACCTCAGAGACAAATTTATTTTTGAACTTAATTACGGCAGCAAGATTGTTGGTGGGACAATACTGGAAGAATCCGGAAATACCGCCTATTGAAGAATGGACTGTGAAAGTAACAAATTTGGCGGAAATGGCGAAAATATCAGCATACTTGAAAAATCGCTCCAATGAACAATTCTTGACGGACTGGAAACAGTGGATAGACTATATCCAAGAGAGACACCAATCAAACAGAATGCAGCTGGCGTTTAGCTGAGGCTCGATGGGAGGAGGGAAGAAGGGTTAACAAATCAAATGTTTACAAAAACTAACACCCAATGTTGAATGTATATGTTCTATAACTAATGCCTCTTAACATAACCTTATGACTAATGTTGTTTGCTTTAATATTGTTAAAGCGGACTGAATCTCTACCTCAGGATATGAAACTTTTACCTCAGGATCTCTGGTTAGGGACTAAAAAAGATTGCACTAGTAATGGGATGAAGTCAATTCAGAAGCGCAAACGAACAATATGCAATAGACTAGATACAGTAGATAGACCATATATAAGAGAAACACCAACCAAACAAAATGTATTCGGAGTATACTTGAAGATGGAAGGGAGGAGGGAAGAACATTTACTAAAACAGATGTTTACAAAGATTAATACCTAATGTTGTATGCTATGTTCTAGGATGATTGTTTAGCAATAGGATCTTATGTTTAATGTTGATCACATTAATATTGAACCAGATAAGAGAAACACCAATCAAACAAAGTGTAACAGGAGTATAGTTGAGGCTAGACGCGAGGAGTGGAAAAAGGCTTACTAATTCACACGTTTTCAAAGACTAATACTTAGTATTGTATAACAGGTGCCATGATGATTGCTGCATAATATGTTTTTATGTTCAATGTTGATTGTTTTAATAAAAGAATTTTTTATTAAAAAAAAAAGTGTCAGGCAGTGCTGTATCTTGGCACAAATACAATTTATTTTTTTGTACAAATCCTAATACCCTGAAGTATGATATTGGCTGTGGATTGGACTTGCAACAGAGCAAGTAAAATATATTTAACTGTTTGGGCATACTCACCTGACTTACACTTTGCATAAGGCTCAAAAATCTTCAGTTTCTTTATCATTCCAGGGGTACATGGTGAACAAAAAGTAGTTAGTTTCCTACATAATGGTCCATATTATACATCTGCACACATAGAATCAAAACAGCAGATTTTTTTTAGAAACAGCTTCCAAGCTGTCCATTGTATTCCCAATTAGCTGATCTTTTCAAGATCATGATAGGGCTATGGTTAAGTATATTCAATTATTAGATTTCCTCCTCTCTTCCCTCCACAGCACTGTCCTCACAAAAAAATACAGTTGAGTCTAGATGAACCAATTCCCTCCAACAAATATGGAAGAAATATGGTTTCTTTCATGAAGATGTTAGCAATGGACTTTCATTAACCAGGTTAAGATAATGAGTCATGGAAGGGTCTTCAACCCTGACTCCCTAAATATGCCTTCCCCCACCCCCATAATTTATAAAATAAAAAGATACAGTTTAGAAATGTCCTGTCTCAAGAGGTTAGCAACAGAATTAAGAGAATTTGGATATAATTTACACCATTTCAGTTCTAGAGTTCATACCAGCCTTGTCATCCATAGTGCTGCTAAATTTACTAGTGGTAATCTTAATATCACAAGGGTAGCCACTGGTTGTGACACAATACAAGGAAAAAATGAAGTAGTAATTTTTCACAGTGACAACCACATAACTCCTGTGACAACTCAATTCATAAATTTCATTCTGGTATCTTATGCAGAGTACCTTCTTATAAAATAATAGCTGTGGAGGACAACACTGTTAGCACAGTATAAAGGACACAGCATATAGGAGGATATTTCAATGAAGGTTGCTATGTATGCTGATAACAGAGAGTAATTAATGCCTTTCCCTGTTACTACTGCAAAGTTTCTGCAGAAATAGTGATGATTCAATTCTTTCCACATTTCCAACTTTTACCTCTTTACCTTTGTAAAGGCTAACATTCGTGCACAGAATATTTAGCGTGGATATTGCCGAAAATGAGCATCCAACCTCTTTTTGAGAGTATAGCTATAGCTAAGAAGATAATAGAAATCTTTATGCAACTCTCCATTCTTTACAGAAAACAAGTTATGGAACTGCATATTTTTGCTGTGTATGCTACTGTCTTGTGCCATTTTACCAGTGCAAATCAATTCCTCTTCACTATGGACATGAAGGAGAAACTTCTATATCTTTTTATTCTTGTTTTTTACATCTAGATACCTATTCAGTATTGCCTTTTGTTTGTTTAAACTTTTAATCTTTATCTTTTTGAGGATCAAATCAGTTGTTGAGGATCATACCAGTCATGACTTGGTATCTTACTTTTACTCAACCCATATACTCTTCATTTATATATTTGTTTTCCACTGTTTTCATTAATTCTATCTGACCAAACCACCTAAAAAGATTTCTGTAATAATCACTCATATGCATTCAATCTACAATCATTCAGCATAAGTTCATTTCTGACCATCTCTTCTTTTTACCACATGTATTTCTTATCTCTATGCTTTCTCTGACATGCCCAGTTCTTATATATCTTGGCAATATGGCTTTTACATAAAGCCAATTTTGCTTCTTTTGACAAATATTTATTCTTCACTTATTATCCATTACTTTCTATCAGGACTTAAAAGATTCTCTTATCAAAGTACATAAATTAATTTACTTGATCTAATTTTAATCTATACTTTACAGTCATTCACTCCATTATATATGTCAAAAACAACTAGTTTTAACATCAATGTATTTATTTTAAGAACCATACTCTTGGTTGCACCATACAATATAACTAAATTTTGCTGCAAAATGTTTGTATTCTCAGCCAACAAAGAGGCATCATTTTTATACATAAATACATCTGCATTCACATTTCCAAGCAACATACCTCTAAATAACGTTCTGTATGTTTATCCATAAGTATATGGAACAATCCAAGATATAGTGTTCATTTTTTCCTATTTCCTTTTCAGTATTGCCATTCACTAAGCATTCCATTCATTCTTACACATCACACACTAAGTCAACATTTTTATTGACTTAAAAACCAAGGTGGTTTTTTTCCAGGTTAACCCAGATCTTTCAGGCCTTATCTGAATGCATATGAAGTTACAGGTTTTCTGCTCACTGTGTCTCACTTTACACTTTTTAAATTGAATACCATCTGCCAAAAATTGGCTTTTCATCCAGTTTAATGATATCCTTATGGTGAGTTCTTCACAATAATCTATGATATAATTTACTAATTTGATCAGTTCATTGCTTACCCAATAAGTCAAACATTAGCAACAAATTTAAAAGCACAGATCCCAGCACAGTTCCTCTTACAACTTAAAAATGGGAATTGGGAATACTATTTATTCTCACAGTTTGCTTTTTCTTTCCAATCAGCAATCCATAAAAGTACCGTATGCACCATCTTATTCTGTGATTTTTAAGTTTATTTAAGAGCTTTCTGAAAGTCCAAATATACACTGTCAACAGGGTCATCACCATCAATACCTCAATTGACGTGTCTATTGATATTCACAAAATGAAATTCTAAGAAGTTGGTAAATCAGAATTTACTTTTGCAGAGTCCATGCTGATTTTCCTACAGAAAGACTAGTTTACAGTATGTACATCAAAGGGTTGGGTTTTTTTTCCCTGTCCACCAATCCACCAATTGTCATTCCATCAGCTTAATCAGAACAGATATTGAGGTGAGCAGATCTGTGAGATTTTTTTTTTTTGTGAGAAGTTGGAAGGTCTGACTGAAGTTTTTTTTTAGTCCCACAAACTCCGTTTCCCTGCAGTAGGAGAGAAATGTTGCAGAGCTGGAAAGCAGGTTAGTGAAGAAATGCTTTCTAGAAGAGAGAGGAGCTGGGCAGTAGTGTGCCAAATTCTACAGCAGTGCCAGGAGGAGAAGCGGCAGGAAACAGGCTCCCATCTCCAGAATGGAGAAGGGAGACACGGGGTGATGCAGGGCGGCAAGCAAGTGCTCTGCTCTGCTCTGCACTGCTGTGCAGAGCCGCTCCCCTCCCCATTCTCCATTCTCTCCAGTGGCAGCGACAGAGGGCTGGTGGAGGGAAATAGCAGGGGAGGCTTGCGTTGCCCAGTCACAGTGCAAGCCACGGGAGAGTTGGTGGAGTAGGAGGTGGTGGCTGCTGCCAAGCAGTTGTTCTGTTGGGTGAAGTGCAAAGAAAGCCCCTCCAGCAGCAAACAGTGGCAGCGGAGCCTTTTGCCGTCACTCCCACCTGGCTCCAAAACAGCGGAAGGGGACCGGGCCTATTCCACCCATCCTCCGTAGCATGGTAGTCTGACTTTTGGGAAGGGAGTGAAAGAGAAGGTTGGCGAGCAAGGAATGGCCTGGCTGGGGGGGCGGCTTAAGTAAGTGGATGTGGGGCATGTGGGGCAGCTCTACCCCTCCCCCACCTGCCTTGCCTCATTGTGGTGACAGCGGCGTGACATGTGCGCTGCTGCCCCATTGTGGCAGTGAGGTGGGACGAAATGGGCAGGGTCCTAACTAGGGCTTACTTTTGGGGTAGGGCTTATATTAGTGGCCCCCCAAATCAAAGTAGGTCTTATTTTCAGGGTAGATCTAATTTTCAGAGAAACACTGTATGTATGATTAACCTATTAATCTAAAATTGGTTATTATTCTAAATAGGAAACCTTCATTTTCTTTGCAAATAATAATATTAAACATTCTAATTGCCAGCAAGAATGAGTCCTTACATTTAAAGAGCATCTGTCATTTCAGATCCAACATAGCAGTGCCTGTTAGCGGGCATCCACTCACTTGCTGCCTGCCATGTCCCTCACCTTGCTGTGTCACTGCCACAACTGTCATCTCTATCCTGCAGTGACTCCTCCTCTGACCCACTGCTGGTTCACCAACAGTCCCATTCATTTTAATGGGACAGCTGGTGATGCGGCTATTCAAGTAGAATTTGTTTCTCTTGCAGTGGTTTAGTTTGTCACAAAATAATTCATTTGTGCCTAACAAATCTAAATCTGTCCTCCTAACCCTACCATCTCAGCCAAACATCAAGATAATATTTAGATATTTATTACATTTATGTGCCATTTTTCTTCTAGAACAAAATCAAGCAACCAGTTACTATTTTTTTGCTGACTAAGAACTATTGGGCAACAATATAATAACAATACTACAAGGGTAAAATAGAATTTTTGATTATCTTTTTCCCAAGCAGTCCATTGGAAGAAGATTATAATTTCTTGCATCCAAAATACCTAAATATCTCCAAATTGGTGGGAATCTCTTTTGTCCAGTGGTTTCTGCTGAATACGAACTCAGAATTAATATTAATAGAAGCAATAAATAAGAGTCTTGCATCTTAGGAAAAGCTAAGAATAATAAATGTATTCAGCTGTTTTAAATAGATCCTTAAAGCAAAATAGTCACGGTCAGAACTTCAAGCAATCAAAATCCTATCCTATTGTCAAAGGCAAGAAGGCAGACTATACTTCTCCCCCTTCAGTCTGAAATATAGAATACTGCATAGCATAGTACAACTACACTATCGTAGCAGATATTGCTGATGTAACTTCACTGTATAGATCCATAGAGTTTATTTTTACATTATAATTGAGAATTTAAAATGTTATATAAATTATATTCAGAAATGAAATGCTCAGATAAGCAAACAATATTATGGCTAATTTAGGATGAAAGGAGTAATTTCCCATCAGAATGCAGTTGTAATAGTCTTCCTCCCTCTCCTCCATGCCCAACACTTTTAAAATCTCTTAGGCCAGTATTTTACAACTGTCTTTATAAATTATGTGTTTTCTTTTCCCTAATAATATTAATCAAATCTTACAGCTATCTTTTGCAAAATTCAGCAATGAAATGGATCTGCAACCTGCAGTGTTCCAGGGATCAACATGTTTTTGACATTTCATTCACTTTTCCATGGGCAAAGGCAATTCAGCATTCACTGTATATTTTCATTGGTCTTCTGAGTCCCAAAACATCAACAAGAAAACAGTGAATCTCTCATTGGTATGTAATACATACACACTCTTATCTACCCCATAAACAAGTGAGGGCAACTCAAAGGCCTTTATTTGCAAAAGCTGTTTCTAATTTATCTACTTTGTGGTCATTTAATTTAGGCAACATATATATTCTAAAGGGCCAAAGTTAATAAGAAACCCTTATTAAATTATGGAGCCCCACTAGCCTTTGAAGACATAGTCTACTCACATATACATCATATTGCTAAAAATATAATGTCTTCCACATTTGTAGAACTGAACTACAACTCTCCAAATATGCACCATTATAACTAAAAAATTGGTAGTTGCATTTTATTACATTTTGAAGGTACCAGATTAGGACAGTCTGACAGGAAAAAAAACATTACAGATGTTATCTCAGTAAAAGAATTGGATTGGTGTTTGCTTGCTTTTTTTCCTGATTCCATTAAAAAAGAAACTTCCCTTTTTATTGAAAGTCAGAATAAAGTTTATGACAATCAAAACATTTTGGATTTTATGAATCAACAACTCTTGCTGGCATCCAACATTTTCTCTAACACCTTTTGGCAATGTTGAAATTCCAATATTAGGAAAGGACCTCTATAGACATTTTAGTGATGGTTATGAGAGGGCAACTGAGATTGGGGAACTGAATTTGAGGAATTTCAGAAAATAATTAAAAGAACCTGAATGCCTGTGGAACATGTCCCAAGGGTCTAGATCACTGTTGCTCAACTTCAGCAATTTTAAGAAGTGTGGACATCAACTCCCAGAATTTCCAACCAGCATATTGAAATTTGCTAAAGTGGAGACACACTGCTCTCGACCCACATAGGACAAAAACATGATCTCTGTTATTGAGAACAGAAGTTTTAAAGGCCATTTTGAAAAACACAATTCCACACACAATAAAAATTAAATCCCCTTTTCATTAGACATTTTGTTTCTTTTCCTCCCTGTATACTTGTCCTTTTTATACTACAGCACAAACCTTAGTGACATGCACCAAGATGAAATGTGTATATGGATTATTCTGATGTCCTGAAGCTGGGACCAGGTGCTACATACTCTCTACACTCTCTTCTTTGAAAATATTTTTCTTGTAAAATGTGTGTCGCTCATATTCACAAACATTTGTCATGCTATTGATTTTTCTTACCATCTTAAACAGTGATGCATGTGACCTGAGGCACCCATTGCCTGCTCAATGAGTCAGAACCATTTCAATGAATATTTCTTTAACATTATTTTGTAAGACTTATTAGAGAAATATTAAAAACATTTGCCTCTATAAGGACTCTACAAGTGCCCTATGAAGCATGGAAGAAAAAAAATGATCCTGACCTTTCAATGCAACTGGAACAAAAGTTTAGCAGCAATTAAACCTACTTCTTTTAGGCCTACTTCTGTCCCAATTAATTACAGCAGTTCACTTGATAAGCCCTCTTGCTTCTGTTGAAGGATTAATTAAATGTTGAGTGTGTTTTGAATATTTTACACACCTGTATGCTCTGATCATTAGAAAACAGTATTGTTCCAAAAAAATAGATAGTATTCATCCCAAAGAGGCATGCAAATTAACTTAACAATACAAAAAATTTAAATTGTACCAAATTATAATATTTAATGAATAATATCTTTTCCTTAACACAAAACAAACAAGCAAATCATTCCAAGATCCATGATATGCAGTGATTCCAGTCCTTCCTTCCTTCCTTCCTTCCTTCCTTCCTTCCTTCCTTCCTTCCTTCCTTCCTTCCTTCCTTCCTTCCTTCCTTCCTTCCTTCCATTTTAGAAGGAAATCACAAATTCCATGCTACATAACAAAGCTAAAATTAGTCAGGGTTTCATGATAATTATGTATATAATTATAGGTACAGAAACTTAAAAAGAAGAAAGATTCAGACATGCACTTGTCAATGTATATTTCAAATTGTTTTACTATTTATTTGATTTGATTTCATTCTCCTATTCTGCTTTTCAGAGAGTCTATCCCACTATGAGATCCTCTGGGTGGGAGGCAATAAATATTTTAAATAAATAACTACAGCTGTAGAATATAAGTGCTATGTACATGAGATCCAGTCAAAGCTGCTAACCTTTCAAAGAAAGAGCTGACCTTCTGAGAATGAGAAGAAATGGAGGTGAAACCAATGCGCTGGCAAAAAATCAGAAGTTTATGCATTTTGTGATCTGGATTTGGGAATTCTGTTTTATAAATGCACATATATCCCAGCTCATTCAAAAACTGCAACATCTGCTTCTGGAAATTGTTTCAGTAGAAAACATCAAATTTCACAGAATAATATAGAAATCTATATTTTTTACATAAATATTGTTCAGATACACAAATAGATTTTAAACCATTACAAACTGCAGTACATCTAGTAAGAGAAACAGAGTAAAAATTCTGTTTTCATCTGTATGCAGGCTATAGTGACAAATTATCTCTCCCAAAAATTGCTAACTCCCCAGAACAAATCAGAAAATGATCTCACACTTAGAATCTCAGGTAAAGATACAACTTTCTACATAGTAAAAGAAATGCAAAATATGCTTTCAAACATTTTTTTTCCTTTTCAAGGAGATGAAAGAGACATTCTCTAAATTAATGTTGTTCATCCTTGGCAACTTATGATATGTGGGCTTCAACTCCCAGAATTCCCCAGCCAGCATGGCTTAAAATCACCAGTGTTGAGAAGCAATACTTTAAAGTTAAACCACTCCATTAATGATAAAACATCCTGTACAAAAAAAACACCCTACACTAATAAACAAAATTCTATATCAATTCAAGCCATATATTGAACCAAACAGAAGAATCAACTGTTTCATGGATCCTTCTTCTATCCAATCCAAACATACAGTATAGTTCTATGGTGACCTAGGTTAAAATATGCTTAAAATATTGCTTTCAGCATTTACTAATCTGTATATCAGATTAATGTTTAACACAAAAGACTTTTGCTACAATGTGAAGGCATCTCAATATATATCCCCATAAAATGTGAGGTTATTGGAAACAATACTGACAATAACCAAAACTTTTTCTGACCATGAATAGAAAGTCACAGAAGACTTCATGATCAGATCCCATTAAAAAGAAGTGGCAATAACTTCAACTTAACAAAGGTAGAAAATTAAGTATAAAAACACCTTAGTAATGGTTTGATCAAGTATGATGGATCTCCTTTGGCCTTCCTTGCTTCTAAATTACAAGAACCTCAATGGTGATATGCAAGAAACCTCTTTCAAATGTGCCCCATATGAATGATAATAGTGAATATGCTTCTGAAATGAAATCCATATCATAATGCTTGCCTGATTCTATTGATATCAATGGACAAATCTACAGTCACCCTGCCAAAGAACCAGAAATCTTCAATCTGGGCACTCAAAATTTGAGTTATAACACTTAGAATCTGTTTTCTTAGAATATATGCCATCATAAATCATGGCTATTAGGAAATACGAAATGTAAGACATTTTCACCACTATATGTTTTTGTATATGTCTGCAGATTTGTATGATATATCTAGCAACTACATCTTGTGAATTTGTGTTTTCTCACACTCCCTTCAATTATAAATGGAGTATATATCTTCAAATCAGTACTATTTGAGAGTCTGTTGACAATGTGCTATATTAACGGCTGCATATCTGCTTTAGAACAACTCAGTATTCCTGTGTTTACAGGTCCCTTATCTGCAGAGAAGTTTCCTGGCAAAGTTTAAATCTCACTTTACCATCATCCTAAATGACAGGTTATTTTCTGGAAAACAAATGTTCAATTACATAAAAACTATACATCCCACCTTAGATAATTTCTTATTGTTCTACATATTTACCTCTTCCCACACTCTAAAAAAATGAAACCTGCAGATTTATTTGGACTCCTTACATAAAGACTTTCAATTTAAAAGTTTAAATTAAGGTGTTTTTTTTCCAATTACCATAGTTGCCCAATGAAGTGAAGGAGAGGGACATAATTTGGAACAAATTGGACTACATTCTATCTTAAGCATTCCATTCAAGACATGTGAATTTTGAATATAGTTTTTTCTTATAACTGCCAACAATATCTACAATCAAAAATAAGCTTTCAGCTTTGACAAAGTTATATCTAAGTCCTTTCTCAGAGGTCACTATTTTTATATACAACATGAAAATTATTTGGAATGCTCTGTTAGTCAATCGTTCCCTAAGTCCTTGAATAGAGAGGTCACATTATATTTACAGTAAAATAGTTCCTTTGGTTTATAGTTTCTCATTACAGCTCCAGATTCTGCTTTACAGAAAAAGTATTCAAGAAATAATTTGTATTTATTATTTAAATAATAATGAATGCACTCTTTGATATCTTGGTAGAGGTAACAGAAAAATGCATTTAGATATAATATATAAATTAAAAAAACTTACATGTAAATAGCAATGAAAACCAACTCCAAAATCCTGAAGACAATTCATTTCTTAAGATAGAGAAAGAATAAGTAATATAAACTAGAAAAGTAGATAATTATTACTTTGGATGTCATATGACACTTTACGAACACATTATATATAATTATATGGATTGAAATAAGGCAAGTTAACATAGTGATCTGAACAAAGCTAGAATATTCTGAGTATATAAATGGTTGCTTGATTTATTTTTTGTTGTGGAAATTTAAAATGATAAACCCAAAGATCTTGAATGATTACTTTTGCTGTATAATATTGGAACTAGATCAGAATTAATTTATTTGATTTAATTAATATGGTTATAATTTGAGGGACTCTTTGGAATGTGATTTATCTTCTATCAATCCTAGATATTGTCACAATGATGGGATTATCAAAACAAAGTATTTTTCTAACATTCTAAAGTTGTAGTAAAATACAAATTTAAAAGAATTAGCTTGAACCAAATTTAGGAAGAGTATAATGTTATTACATATTAAATGGAAAACTCAGAATATTGAGTTGGATAGTTTTTTATTGCAATTTACCTTGAAGTTGAAAAGGAAGTCAGATAAAGGAAAACAGACTCTTTAGCACAACATAATTTACAACTTATGTACATTGGAAATGTAAAAGAATCCACTAACAGTTTCAAACAGAAATCCACAAACAATTTCCAATTAATTTCTTTTTTTTTCAATCTTTTTTATTAATTTTTTTTTCATCAATATATGTTAATTTTTCCAATCAACAAGTTGTCTGGAGTTTGCTAAGCTAATACATGTTCAATTCCTAATCCTTCATTCTTTTCTCTAACCAAGAATAAAATAAATTCCAAATTTGATAGTAGTCTGTATCTTCTTTGTCTTTCAGCCTCATAGTTAATCTGTCCATCTCTGCACATTCCAATATCTTCCTGATTATTTCTTCCTCTGATGGCAATCCGTCATTCTTCCAATATTGTGCAAAAATTATTCTTGCTGCTGTGGTAATATGTAGGGTTAAGTATAATTTCTGCTTATTAGTCTTTTCAGACATAATGCCTAGTAAAAATGTTCAGGTTTAAAATCCACTTTTTCATCCAATATTTTTTCTAACCACATATGTATATTTTTCCAATAAGCCTTTGCCTTCCCGCATGTCCGCCAAATATGATAATACGTGCCTATATTGTGTTTACATTTCCAACATCTATCTGACATATTTTTAAACATTTTTGCTAATCTTGCTGGTGGAAGGTGCCATCTATAAAACATTTTATACAGATTTTCTTTGTATGAAGTTGACATTGTTAATTTATAGTTTCTCTCCCATAACATTTGCCATTTTTCTAATTCTATATTATAACCAAATTTTTTGCCCATTTTATTATTGTTTTTCACTTGTGCACTTTCCATATCTAAAATTAACAAAAAATTATACATTTTCTTAATTAATTTCTCATCTGAGGTTAACAAAATCTTATCAAACACAGTTTGATCCTTGTAAAATCCATACATGTTTACATCTTTTTCATATCTATTTTGCATCTGTAAATGTGCCCACCAGGATAGATTAATTCCTAAATTTTCCAATTCTTGTTTAGATATCTAAGATATCTTTATATGTCCATACTTTTTCAAAGTCTACCAGATTCAGATATCTAAATGCCTCCATCGTTGACAACCACCCTGGAATTTTAAAATATATTTTAGCTTTAATTTTTTCCCATACTGTTAACAAGGCATTTCTTATAAAATGATTTTGAAAGTACTTATGGGCTCTGTTTTTCCCATACCATAAAAAAGCATGCCACCCCAATTGTAAATCATGTCCTTCTAAATACAATAACCTTTTATTTCTAAGTGTTATCCACTCTTTCACCCATGTTAACACCGATGCTTGATAATACAATGTCCATTCCGGCAGCCCGAAACCTCCATTTTCCTTAGCATCTTGTAATGCTTTCATCTTAATTCTAGCTTTTTTCCCCTGCCAAATAAAATTCAAAACCAATGAATTTAAATTTTGAAAAAATTTTCTCTCAAGTTTTATCGGAATCATTTGAAATAAAAATAAAATTTTTGGCAACACATTCATTTTTACTGTAGCAATTCTTCCTAATATTGATAGTTGGAGATTTTTCCATCTTTCTAAGTCTAGTTTTATTTGCTTCAATAATTTTATGTAATTGTCTTCTTTTATTGATGAACACCTAGCTGAAAGATAAATACCTAGATATTTAACTTTTTTCACTATTTGTACCTCTGTTTTCTCTAGTATTTGCCTTTTTTGTTTATCTGTGAGGTTCTTTACTATTACTTTAGTTTTATCTTTATTTACTTTTAGTCCTGCCACTTCTCCATATTCTTCTATCTTTCCCCATAGTTTAGAAATCATCTCTAAAGGTTCTTCCAAAATAAATACTATATCATCGGCAAATGCTTGTAGTTTATATGTTTCATCTTTTACTTTCAATCCTTTAATTTCTGTGTCTTGTCTTATCCTTCTATTTAATACTTCCAAAGTAAAGATAAATAATAATGGAGATAGTGGACATCCTTGTCTCGTGCCTTTTCTTATCTCAAAGCTCTCAGTATAATCTCCATTCACTATCACTTTTGCTGTCTGGTTACTATATATTGTTTTTATCATATTTGTAAAGTTCTTTCCAAAATCCATTATTTGTAATTGTTGAACCATAAATTGCCAAGAAACATTATCAAAAGCTTTTTGGGTGTCCAAAAACACTAATGCTAATTGTTTCCCTGGGTGTAATTCATAATATTCTAATATGTCCATTATCACCCTTAAATTATTTTTGATTTGTCTCTTCGGTAAAAAGCCGTTTTGATCTGGATGTATAAACTCAACTAAGTATCTTTTCAGTCTCTCTGCCATTATTGAAGTAGAAATTTTATAATCCACATTGAGTAATGAAATCGGTCTATAATTCTTAATATACATCAAGTCTGAGTCTTCTTTTGGTATCAGAGTAATATTTGCTTCTATCCATGTGTTTGGAGTTTAGCCTCTAACAGTAATCCATTGCAAACCTTTTTCAGCGGTTCACTTAATATATCTTGTAGCTTTTTATAAAGTTCCACCGGTAGCCTGTCTGGGCCTGGTGTTTTCCCGTTCTTTTGTCGTTTTATAGCCTCTAATATCTCCATCATTGTTATTCTTTCTTCTAACATAGTTTTGAATGTCTCTGGAATCTTTGGCAATATTTCTTCTAAATATTGAACAATTCTCTCTTTTACAGCATCCTCTTTGCCATACAATTCCATATAATAGTTCTTAATTATCTTTTTTATTTCTTCCTTTTTAAATTGTAAACAACCTTTCCCATCTATTAAGTTATGTATTATTTTCTTCTCTTTCTGCTTTTTAAGCTTATAGGCTAGCCATCTTCCTGGCTTGTTGGCATTTTCAAAAAAAAATTTGTTTTGCTCTCTTTATTTGTTTCCGCCAATTTTTCTGAGTCCAACAAATTCAGCTTATGTTCTATTATTTCCATTTCTCTTTTCAAAGTCTTTTCCTGTGTGTTTTGTTGTAATTCTGTTTCTAACTTTTTAAATTCTTCTTTTAATAATAAATATTGCTGTCTTCTCTGTTTGTTTTTCTTTGCCATATACATTATAGCTATGCCTCTAAAATATGTTTTAGCTGTATCCCATACGTTTTGTAGTGATGTGTCTTCTTCTTTATTTTCTTTAAAGAAGAATTCCATTTCTCTTTTGGCCAAGTCTACGAAGTCTTTATCTTTTAGTATAGATTGATTTAAAATCCATCTTGTTTTTTTTTGTATTCCTTTCCATGTCACTTTTAAAGGGTTATGATCTGCCCATGTGCCTATTTCTATCTCAATTTCCTGTATATCCATCTTTAATTCAGAAGTCATCCAAATCATGTCAATTCTTGACCAAGATTTATGGCTATTTGAGTAAAAAGTGTACTGTCGATTTTGAGGGTTGATTTCTCTCTAGACATCTTGAATTCCAATTTCTTCTGCCATGTCAAAAAATACCTTGGGTAGTCTTCTTCTTCCAAGTTTTCCTGTTTTGCTACTTTTATAATCCATTATTCCATCTACTCTTGCATTAAAGTCTCCTATTAAACAAATATTTTGGTATTCCATTTCTATTAATTTCCTGTGTAATCTTTGATAAAATTGTTCTTGACTATCATTTGGAGCATAAATTACCACTAACAGTATTTGTTTTTGGTGCAAATATATTTCAACCATAACAATTCTTCCTTCTTCATCGGAATATATTAATTTAGAATCTATTGTCTCTTTAACGTATATCGCCACCCCTCGTTTCTTTTGTTGTGCTGATGTATGATAAAGCTTCCCCATTTTGGGGTGTTCCAAAAATTTATAATGTTGTTTTTTTATGTGTGTCTCTTGTAAACAAATTATAGCTATATTTAATTTCTGAAGTTTGCTAAAAATTTTATTTCTTTTTGTTGGGGAGTTTAGTCCATTTACATTTACCGAAAAAAATCTCATTTTTTTCTCCATTTTCTCTTTCATTACTTATATTTAGGCCTAGTAGATCTTGTAATCCTTTGTTCTCTAGCAGTTCCTTCTACTTCACCTGTTTGTTCACTTTTCTCCTGCTGCTGCTCTACTTGTGCCATTGCTCCTTGGGCTGTCTCTCCTGTCTGCTTATTCTCTTGTTGCTGCAATCCTTCATCCAAAATTACTTTATTTCTTACTTCAAAGTCCTCTGCTTTCCAAATTGAATCCAGTCGATATCTTGTATTGTTCTAATTTATTAAAATGCTTTCTGGCATTAGCCATCTAAAATTTATGCCTTTGGCGATCAATTTTGTAGTTAGAAAATGATAGTGTCTCTGGGTATCCCTCACTCTCCTGGGTATCTGTTTTAGGACCACAGTTTCTTTATTTTTATATTGTAAGGGTTCCTCTCTCACTTTTCTCAGTATTTCATCTCTTGTTGATTTCTTCATAAACCTCACATGCACTTCTCTTGGTAATCTATTTTTTCTTGCATAGGTTGAACTCATGCGAAAAATTTGATCAGTTTCATTCTGAATATCAATTCAATCTGCGTTTAGAAGTTCTGCCAACAGCTCAAAAATCACCGTTTCTATATTTTCTTCACTGTCTTCAGGAATACTTTGAAACCTCAAGTAATGTTCCGCTTCTCTCATTTCTACCATTGCCATGGCACGTTCTAGCTCTTGATTTGATTGTTCCAATCCTTCATTCTTTTGCAGTAACATCTCCACCTTTTTATCAATGTTTTACATTTTAAGTTCCACTTCCTGGATTTTCTGTTCATTTTTTGTAATTTTTTGATTTTGAGCTTCAAATTGTGCCTTTATATCCATAATTTCTTCGCTTACTTTGTCCAGTTTGCTTTGTATCTCGGTATGGTTTTGTTGTAATGTCAGCTGAATTAATTTTAAAGAGGTCTGTGTCTCTTCTTGAGCCATACTTGCTTTTTCACACTGTAACAATGTGCTGACAGAACTCTGAGTTGTTGGGCTGGCTTGTCCGACAGAGGGTGCTGAAGAAGTTTTCTTTGCAAGTCTAGAAATATTAGATGTACTCATTTTATTGCTCACAGTCTTAAACTTATGTCCCAGGCGTAATCAAGAATCTGCTATTGTGAGACAGAATTGCCTCCTCCAGTCTCTTCTTATATTTAAAATATTCTCTTTTCCTTTTTATTTTCCTGAATGGTATCTATTTAGTCTTTAGCCAGTGTCAACAAGTATAGCTATGAACAGTTTTTCTTTTATTATCTCAAACCAAGACTTTGTTTTGCTCGCGCTTTTCAAGGTCACTGTGTTTTTAATTCTTTAATTCTTATTTTTCGCCAGCAGATGTCCTCGTTAGCTTATTTATCAACTCTCCACACTCCTTAGTCCGATAGTTGTTATTCATTTAAAATTTCCCCTTAATGTTAAATTTGCCGCTCCAAAAGTCTCTCTGGGGGTCTTTACTCTTTCAAGTTCTCCTTTTCAGGGTCTCAATATTTTAAAGCACAAGGAGAAGGAAAAGATTTCAGCTCATCCAGACATAACTTGTTGTTGGAGATCAGCTGTTGTTTCATAATTTCCCGTCCGGCTGCAGGCAACTTGGATTGCTTCAGGCTTCCCCGGCAACCTTTCTTTCGCCCCTTTAGTCTACAAAACTGATCTGGAAGGAATGCATTTGTGATTTTATTGTAAAACTATTACTGAGCTAAATAAAAGAATAAAAATATAATTAGATTTTTGAGAAAAACATATTTTTAAGAGAATGTAAATGATTACCAAGGAAAACTGATTACCTAGATTTATTTTAAAATGAACAGGTAAATTCATAGGAAAACACTGGACCACTCAATGACTAATGAAAATAAATCTATTTTCATCCTTCATCACTTCGCTTTCCTGGATGCATGCCTTTAAACATACACTTCTTTAGAAGTTGTAGTTTAACAATAGCATATTTCAGAAATCAGGATTCTACTGCGGCTTATCCAGGAATTATTTTTTGCTTTAACAGGAAACCAAGTACTAATTTTATATTTGAAAATTCATTACCTAATGGAAATTTACAGTGAACGAAGCCTTTTCCCTCTCTTTTGCCACATATTCCATTTTGCACATGAGGAGTTCTATTGATTTCCATGAATATATGACAAGCAAGATTTGGGGTGATATTTTCCCTATTCATCCATCCTCACCCTCTGAATGAAAATAAGCACAGCTCCATTTAAATACACAGGCAACTGCCATTTATTCAGCTCTTGTTTTTTGTGAGAAATTGATTTATGATATCTTTGCTTGTTTCTCCAATAATTTAGCTTAGACACACACTTGGTTGCTTTTTAGTGTTTTTGTAAAGAGAAATGCTAAAGTTGGTGGGTGAGCAGGGGTAACTTCCACTGTTTACAATAAAACGGATGTGAATTACTCCAGAGCACAATCAACTTTCTTGTAATTGAAGGGTAGCTATACTTGTCTCACCTGTCTTTTATTCCACTTGCAACAACTGGTATATACAAACATTATGCATGTATGTTAACTCAAACAATTTAAGATCACTTTTCCTGACATCCACAAATAAATTGGTGATTTAGCATAGGCAAAGGAGCTGTGCCTGCTGCTCTCCAGAAATATATCATTATGACATACAACCTTCACTAAGAGAAATAAACCCAACTGCCTTTTGGGTTTATTCTGCAGCAGGCATTTGGGGGAGCATCAGAATATCAAAATGATTTAGTTGTTAGAAAACAGATAGGCATTACAAGCAAGGGATTAAACACAGAAGACCAAATTGGATGGGATGTTAATTAGCTGAATGCTCCATTTCTTAACAATAGAGAGATGGAAAATGATGATGATGATGATGATGATGATGACAAAGATGATGGTTGTAGTAGTAGTAGTAGTAGTAGTTGTTGTTGTTATTATTATTATTATTATTATTATTATTATTATTATTATTATTATTATTATTATTTAGAAATGGGGAGCAATAAAGGGAATGGAATGAAATAGCATTGCCTGTAGGGTATGGGAACAAATCCAGGACATGATGATTAAAAGAGGAAAATGATTCTTTCTTCCTTTCTCTCTCCCTAGTTCCTATTTTTCAAGTAGGGATGCACACATTAATAAC